>PVHP010000267.1:52500-157500 GCA_004024765.1 Zapus hudsonius
GAAGGCTCAGGTTTGATAATAAAACGTGTGCTTTCATAGAAGATGAACAGCTTCCTATAATAAGTTTTAACTTGGAAATAACCCCATGACCTCTCAGCTGTGACACAGGGCTGTGGATTCAGGTTTCATGCTCTGCTCTTCAAAAACTCAATGCAGGAGGCAATATAATTCCCTAAGAGAGGATTTGTTTGAAGAAGAACCAGATATTAGAATAGAAAAATAGAATATATTTGCATACATAGCTCTGCAGGATCCTTGCAAATGTATAATTCTATAGGTTTTCTATTGTCTCTACTGCCTCCGCAAATGTCCCTTCTCCCGGGATTTTCATGCCTGAGAAGAAAGTGACAAATGCAAACCTTGCCTGCTTGATTCTAGAATATGGTCACAAAATAAAGGACTAGCAGAATATTGTCACAAAATAAAGGACTAGAAATACCTAGAGGAAAGTATTCAAAGAAAGAAACATGACTTTCCCAAAAAACTATTTGACCTTTGAAAACAGTTTACTTGGTTGTGGAATAGACTAAACTGCAGATTGTCATACTATAAACATTGAGGCTTATTTTTATTATCATAACAGCAAACTCATTATTAAAAAATGTAGAAAAATATTTTCAAAAAATTAAAAGTCATGCATATTTCCCAATTTATCACAATTAATATTTTGCTATAATCTCCTACCAGTATTTTTCCTTAGGTGCTAGGCAGAATTATCTAAAAAATTACATAAGATAACTTTAAAATTGTTTCTTTTTACAGACTAAAAAGTAATAAATGTGTGGGAGAGATTGCTCAGTGGTTAAAAAGGTACTTACTTGCAAAGCCTGATGGCCGGGATTCAATATACCCCAGTACCCATGTAAATCCAGATGCACTAAGTGACACATGCATCTGGAGTTCATTTGCAGCAGCAACAGGCCCTGGCGTGCCTGTTCTCTGTGTGTGTCTATCTCTCTGTCTCTGTCTCATAAATAATTAAAATATTTTTAAAATAATAAATATGTATTGAAGTTAACTTGAAGCCTACATTAAAGGAAAGTGAAAATAAAGATATCATTTCAATTCATGGCATTTGGGGGATATGTCCTTTCATACCTATTCACTCCACATTCACTTTTGCTCCTAATATACATAATTTTCAAACTTACACAGCAGGGCTGGAGAGATGGCTCGCTCAAGGTGCTTGCTTGCAAAGCCAGATGGCCCGGGTTCCATTACCCAATACCACATAGAGTCAGATGCACTTGGTGCCTCAAGTGTCTGGAGTTCATTCATAGTAGCAGGAATCCCTGTTATGCCCATACACACTATCTTCCTGTCTGTCTGTCATTCTGTCTCTCTCTCTCTCTCTCTCTCTCTCTCTCTCTCTCTCTCTCTCTATCTTTCTCTCTCAATAATTTTGTTTTAAAATCATACATAATATAGGAAATTTCATATGTAAACCTACTATTCACTTTTCAGTCTCTATCCCATCTCACATACAAGTGTTTTCAAAATAGTGATTACGGATAGAATACCTGACTACTAAGCATTCTTGGCAATAGAAATCCACCTTCTTCTGCTCTCTGCAACTCTGATTTTCACCAGAGGAAGAGAGAACTTGTAGCGTATCTCTCCAGCACAATGTTCTGGGAATGGTAAACCTCAGAATGAATAGCAGTCACTGTTTGACTAGTTGCCACATGTGCCCGGCACTTTCAACTTAATTGTGAAGACAAGACCACCTGGCATTTCCTGGTATCACCAAGCAGTGGGAGCCAAATAAAAAAAAATCAGTAGGCCTCCCAAGTTTAGGATCCAAACTAGGTCAAGAAGATGCTATGTTCTGTCTGTAATCTCTCGACTCCACAATCTCTCTTTTCTTGATGAATAAGTTCCAATCCATTATTTGGCAGGCTTGCACAAGCCCTCTTGTAAACTTTCAAGAGACTTGCTTTCTTCAATCTTGCCTTGATGAGAATGTCTTTCTGTTGACTTAGCCAACAACAAGAAATTCTGAGTATGTAAACAGTTTGAGGACACAAGTTTTTTCCCTATAAACTCAGTAGGTACTGCTTTGTTTTCTATGACAATTTAGTGGAAAAACTCTTAGGAAAGCCTACATGTTTATTCAGTCTTGTTTTTTTTTTTTTTGTGTGTGTGTGTGTGAATACTTGTAGGACAATGATGTACACTCATTATTCAAAAGTTTTGCCAAAATATCTCAAAATATTATATCTACTCAATTATATTTTCTTAGAACCTAGCTGTCATTTTCAATATTGACATAGTTCTGTCACTCACAGCAATTTTCTTTAGTTCTGTCCCTGATCATCATACTTAGATTGACATTGGTTGCTGGTTTCTCCTTATTCATAGAAATTGAAGATAGTCTCCCAGTTCTCTGATTTCTTGCATGCCTTCTTTCTCATTGGTCTATTTTTCCACCTTCTGTGGAAACTTCTCGAGTTTGCCATCCATACCATTGGCTTAATTAACGTTTCTGCAATACAATTCGACCATTGATGCCATTTAATTTTGTTTTGTTTTTTTCATTGACACATTATTCTTCTTCAACATCTCCCTGTATCCTTTTGTCGTACCCTGTTCTATTCTTATGATTTGCTGATTTTTTTTTTCTTGCTAGACTTCTTGATGTATCACACACTAAAGAAACGAAAGACACTAAATTGCCTGATTGTCTCATGGTCTTTTTAAAGCCTTTGAATTCCCCTGGGCATAATCTTACCTGCAACAATATTTCTCATAGATTACATTTTGTCAGAAATTTTATGCTTACTCATCTCAAAAGGTAAAATTTATCCACCTTGCCTTTTACCTTCCCCTTCAATTCTCACTAGAAGTTTTGTTCCGGAACTGTTCTCGGGTGATAAATGGATAATCATAGCGCTTATATTAATTCTCATATGGTCCTAGCTATACTCACATTGCATTTTCTCTCCTATCCATTCCTTTACTGTCTGGCACTCTAAAAAATGAAGTATATGAAACATTAGAATTCCAAGAATTTGTTCTTAACCAAATGTTGTGAGTGTCCACACCATTCCCTTCTCTGTTTTACATGTGGGACAATGGCTCGTGACAAACTGTTCTATTATCAGGGTTTCCTCTCAGTCTTCCCCTTCAAAGGCAGCTATTTTATGAAATTTGCTATCGCCGAATTATAGGATTTAAAAAAGAAATCTTGCTCTGTGGTTTGGAGGGAAGTAAGCAGGTGAGTATGGGGTGGGAAAAACACTCACTTGACAGTAAACAGGAAAAGAGCTGTGCCCCACTTTCTGGTTAGTGTAGGCCTGTGGGGGTGACTGGAGTGAAGGATGCTTCTATCTGCTTTCTGAAAGGCGGGCTCTCTGCTTCGATAGCTTGGGAGCTCAGGTGGTCCCACCACCGGCATTTTTCAATTAAGTCTGACATGTTTTCCAGTAAATTGTTCTTAACTTTCTGTCACTACATTGACTCTCAGTCCCTGGTTAACTTATTTTAAGACGCTGAGTTTTTGTCTTCAAGCATATTTAGTGACATGTTCCAAGAGGTAGTTTAGGGCTTACCACCTAGATTTGCCATTTCAAACCAAAAGTCAAGATTTGCATCAGCTCTTCAAAGAGGGCATCACCTTGAAAGTTCACATTCAAATTCTTCCTCCGGTGTGACCTCTGCCTGTGGCTTCTTTTATATACTTGTGTCTACCTAGAACTGCTAACCACCCTGAGAAGGTGATATTTATTTTTAGTCTTGCCATTTGCAAGACCCTTTGAGCTGATAAGAAGAGGCTTAAGCTCATAGACATAAATCAATCCTAATAATGATTATGATCATTAGAGATTTCAGAAAATTATCTGTTCATTTGGGGGATTTTTTTCACTATCTAAACCATCCCTCGATTCTATCTAGAAAGAATTCGAGATTTTACATCATAGGAAAAAAGTTCCTCTTGGCTTGGTTTGCTGGTAAGGAGGTGTGTGAATGGCCTCAAGTTATACATTTGCAGAGGAAATACCATCCAGATGCTTCAGTCCGCCTTTTCTTGGCAGACTACTAAGAACCACACTGAAATTGAGTCTGAAATCTTTAACAAAGGAATTCTGAGAGCTCATACCTTTGGCACAAGCACTAATTAAAAGAAATCATCGTCTCTCCCAGTATCAAAATTTAACCATTATTAATCAGAGTTCAGCACACAGTTAACACTTTAATCAGCAAAGGCGATTATAACAAAAAGAATTGGAGGTGAGACCAAAATGCCAATGCTCCTTCCTGAAAGGGAAGAAAAAGAGCTGCTTTTGCTGGGGTCCTCCTGAACTGGGCAGGTTCCTTTGTCGGGGAGGTGCTTGCCGTTACATATTGCACATAATGTATGGCACTGTTCGGAGGGAAAAATTGGAGTCAAAGTGTCTGGAAAGTTAGGTCTGCTCGGCAGCACTGTGAGATTGTTGACATCTGCCGAGGTTGGAGCGCTCAGTAAGCAGGAAATGGGGTGTCACTCTGAGTGGTAGTTTACCATTATCCTGGCATCCTAATGAAGTGTCTGCAGTGCACAGAGCTTCTGGATGGCATCTTAACGCACGGCTAAGCAAAAGCACTTCTCTCCCTGTCACTGTCATCCATCTGCCTGCACCCTACTGTAGCCAATGGGATGGAACCATGCTACAATGTGCTATAAGCCATTTAGAGTTGCACATTGCATAATCAGTCCCATCAAATATGTTAAAAATGCCTATTATTGGTTATTTTCCTCAAACTCTGGCACCTGGAGTTTGATACATTAAAGTTAAACTTTCCCAAGTGCTGTTCTTGCTATAAATTCCACTTTCCTCCCGCTATCTGAAAGGAAAGGAGTTGTGTCCGCATTGTCTTTAAGTCTTGGTAATGGATTGAAAGAGTCGTGTGAACACTCAATTAAAAAACGTCACTGCACACCCTGCTTGCTGAATTCATCAACTTACAATAAAACGGAATGGTCATTTTCTTGGAGATAACCATTTTCAAGAAAAGGACAGTCCCAATTGCTGACTGTTTAGTTTACGGTGAGCTGGAGGTCTTTTCGCAGAATTTCTTTAAAGACACACTGTACATTTCACATTTCACCAAACACATTTGCATTTTTAACTATTATTGCCAATACCAAAGGATTATGTTTGGTCCTTTAATATTAACTCTGATGAAATTCAAGTGCAGTGGAGAGATGGATGTCTGTGAGTAGGTGGCGGGGGGTGTGTGTGTGTGTGTGTGTGTGTGTGTGTGTGTGTTTGGGTGTTCCTCCAGAAACTTCTGGATAGCCGTTGCAAACAAGGTCAGCAAGCGTGTGGGCTGTCATTGTAAGAACCAAAGATGACTACAATGTTGAGTTTTGTGCTACAAGCAGGGACAATGGGCAACCAGAACCCACTAAACTGGGAAGTCGAGGTGGGCAGGGAGTGTAGGGTTAGATAAACAAAAGGACATAGCATAATTCAGTTGCATCAGGAATTTTTTCACAGGCATTAAAACTCTGGTAAACATAGCAGCGGGAAGCGTGCACTGCCGCACAGTGGGAAGCTCGCAGCGTCTGCCCGAGCTGTGCCTGGCTCCAACCTCTCTTCATTTGCACTCAACAACTCACCCAAAGCCCCAGCAAAGGAGAGGAATCCAAAGAGCAAAGCATCTCACTAATTACTGTAAATACTCCCAGGTTACAGTTTGGGAAGGGGGTAGCAATTGCAGGATGATGTTGAACTTGAACAAAGAGTCATCCTGAAATATAAAAGACTAAGGGGGAGGATGTTGGCTGCTTGCTTGGCGTTCTGAAGTCAGCAAAGCCCTTCTTTAGATTGGGAAAGTACTGCTTTGGAATGTTAGGCCACCTCTTTAGAGAGATTCAGAGAACCAAGCTGGATTATATGTGGCCCCTTCTAAGCAATGGACATGTGTGGACAGTTTCACAATGGTTGCCACTCTGGGGCCCAGATGAATGCAGACGTATCTCACAACCAATCTGGGAAAGAGAAATTGTTTCCTTGGCTGTAAGTTGGTATTAATATAAACATTATTATGGCACCCAATGTAACAAGGTAGACAAAGTAATACACGTGACTACAAAATAATGCACTTGAGGCTAGAGGGGTTTTCCCCTTAAAGAAAAAAGTCATTTGAGGGAAATATTAGGCCCTTTCAAAGAGGAAAAGGTCTGTTCCTGATGCCCATTACATCAAACATGATGGATTTTGCTTAAATGGGGTGATGGGTGTTTATTTTTGTTCAATCCAGACTCTGAATCTAGTGACTTTGTTCGTCTCCCCCAGCTGCTGACAGCAACACAGCGCATCAGCTTTCCTTCATGTGTGAATATTTCTCCAGAACTCATTTGCAAAAGAGTCATAGCAATATTAAACACAGCATCTAAACCTCTTTAAAACACACAAAGAAATGGGAAAACACATCAGAACTAGACCATTGAGAAAATCCTCCTTTCAAATTTACTGCTTGCTTCACATGCTAGGAGAAAATATCCCACCAAGTCCCGTTTGTGATCCACTTGAAACAATCTTGATTTGCTTAAATTGACACATTCTTCTTGCACATTTCTTCCTAAATGCAAAAATGCAAAGAATTCTCCTCCCTCTTCATTATAAAAGTGCAGAATTTCTGGCTTGTTTATTCCTAATGGAACACTTGAGAAAGAAGAAAATATATAAATATCTTTCAGAAGATTAGTTGTTTCAATCTTTTTAAAAGAGAGGATTTGTTCATTTTTCCCCATGGTAAACAACTTGGGCTTTTCATTGAAGTTTTCTATTGTTAAATTAATGCATTTTGCTTTACTGACTGGGTCTCATGGTTCGAAAGTACCAGAAGTTTTATCACCTAATTTCTTCCATACCATGCGCATGACAATAGGACACTGGTAGTTAGAATCTAGCATCCTTTTTTTTTGTACAATATTTTTGGAGGAATCTTCCACTACATTGTAACCTACTAAAAGCAAATTTAAAAGTCCCAATCCAACAAAATATAACTATTTTAGTCATGATAACCCATTTCCAAGCAAAAAACTTGGGGCAAGAAATGCCATAAGCATTTTGAGTATCAAGTATGAATTTTGCTCAATTTGTTGGCAAGGTCAAGAACAGGGTATGGTCTGGCCACCAAGTCAGGAAAGATAAGAATCATTCAAAAAATAAATAAGTAAATAAAAGATAGTTTATTGGCTGCCTGTTCCTCAAGTAGTATGCCCATCTTTTGCAGAATGTTGAGGAAGATCCTCTAATTATAAAGGGTGTCTCTATGGATTCCTCCACGTAGATGAGCTTCCAATATCATATTAAAGATACTAAAGAAAGTATCGCTCTTGTTTTCAAGAAACTATAAAGAAAGAGAGGGAGAGAAAGAGAGAAGCAAGCTGTGGCAGAAAAACCTGGGCTCAGCAGCTTTCTGGAGGAAATGGTTGGAAGTGACTATGTGATTTATAATGAGAAAAGGTATCTACAACATACAATTTTCTACCTAGCTGCAAATAATAATTCATAGTGATGTCCCTTCCAGATAAAAGACCTTTGCTATGTAGGACCCATGTGGTAAAATGATCATGATAAATGTCAGACCAGTGCAGGTAACGGCTTTACAAACCATTAAGATTAGCTGGCTCTTTTTTTCGATGATAACGGTAACCATGCTGTGACTCTATGTGGTAATAATATCTCAGTCCTGATAAATGCCAGAGCCAGGCAGAGGTGTTTATCATTCCCAGTTCAGAAATGCTGACTAAAGTTACCACATGTTGCCTGTTTTTTTTTTCTTTTTCTTTTACAATTTGGAGAAAGAAAAAAAATAAGCTGAATCACAAATTATTTTAATGCATTTCTTAAAGAATGGCTGTTGTTTTTTTTTAATTCAGAACTACTCCATGGTATCAATGTCACTGTATATGTCTATAGAACTGGACAAACAGTCTACCACATTAACCTTATCTTGTCTCCAGATGCCTTTTGTTTGAAATAAATGATTCTGGATAAAGTTTAATATGCCTTCACTAAAAATTATCTTTAACACTAAAGAGAGCAAAAAGTATTTCTTAGCTTGTATTTTTTTAATTGTCAGAAAGATCTTAGCTGTTTTCAAGTGAAATTTTTTTAATCCCCTATAAATTTAATTTGCCTACCAATGAAAAGATTCAGACACGTGTGGGAAAAAAACTTCAAACTCTGCAAAGTAGGATTTCTTCTCATAAGAGTAGAAATGTACAGAGATAATACTTAATATAAACAGCTACTTAAGTATTTGAGATGAGTTGCTGGTTTATGAAGAAAAAGATTTCAAATGACTCAAAATGGTATGAGTTATATAAAAAGCTTGTTAAACCAGATATACATGAAAAATATATAGTTTAAAGAAAATTTTCACAGAACTGGATTTCAAAGAAATAAATAAACTAGTGAGCTATATTTTCTCATCCCAGACTATCAGTTAAGGATAAAGTAGTGTTATTTGTAGGCTACAAAACTGTACTTGGCCACCATGACACCTCCAAAATTATTTGGAAGAACAAGAAATTCTAGGGAGGGGAATAGGAATCAGCTGTATGAGAGAGAAAATTGTGGATGGAGTGTCAGACACTGCCTTCCTCTTCAATCCAGAAGGACAGAGGTATGACTGAAAAATTGAGGAGAAGAAATTCAGCTCAAAGGTCAGTTTTAAGTTGGTAATTTTAGAGAATGTAATCATCCTAAAATGGATTGCACCCAACTGATAATCATTCAGAAAAGTCACTTAGAGCTTAACATTTGAATACCTTTTCTGACTTTTCCCCTATGGAGAGGTCAATGCACCAGAAGTTCCTAGAATAACATAAATATAAATACATAAAAACAGTTACAGCAATACAAAAAGACAATGTGTAAGTGTTACTTTCCCTGAATGTATTTGAAGATGCATAAGATGCATAAAAAAGTTAATCTTAATAATCTTGAAGAGCTTCAAAACTTGTATTAAATGGAATTTTATATTCACCAATCTGTGAGATTCTGAATTACTTTCAAATATTTGGCAAGTGAGTTAACACCTCAAAAGCTTTTCAAGTATAACAATCGTCTTAACTAATCCCTTGAGTAGGAAAGACATAAACTTCACTGATACCTATAATATACCATGCCTCAGATTTCAACATCTGTTATGACATAATTTTTGGATTGTCTGCCTCTTGGGGTTACAAATCTGCCACTGGTTATACACTGGTCTTCATAATATCATTATCTTGAACGATATATATTCATATTGAGTCCACTATAAATTATTTTGAAGATACATAATCTGACTTAATGATTTCTTACATTTTTTATTGCTGGAGAATAGGACATGGGGGCAGAGATATAGAGATTGCTCTTAAGATGTTTACTAATAATACTTCTAACAGCAAGACAGTTTTCAATTTTGTGAGATTCTGTGCTCCACACAGTACCCCCTGAAACTCAGAGATGCCATAAGCTCTATTTAAGTAGAAGGGAGGCATATGCTCAGTATCTGCATGGCAAGTTTGGCTTTAGAAAAGTTGTGATACCTACTTCCCCCTGCATGGGGACTCTGGAAATGGTGCTAATGTGGCCAATAAGCAGAAGCTTTCCTCATGAAAGGAATCCATGGTCTCAGATCAACCAATGCATTGGTGAGAGTGTTTTTAATAAATTCACTGACTATGGAGGGTTAGTCCATCATTGAAATTATTCCTAAAAGAGGGATGGATAGTCTATTCAGGAAAAAAAACATAAAATATTCACATCTACAAGAAGGAGAAATCATGATGAAAATACATGATTTGTGGCAGTATGTAAATAGGTTTATCAGGAGGTCCCCTCTAGAGCAAGAAAACAGTCATACTTAGGTCACGTGGATTTAGTTCTCATTGGATCTTTCCAATGGAGTAACATACTGTAATGGGTGCTTGCAGCTCCCAGCTAGTCCGAAAGCACCTTAAAAGAGATGCACCCGGATTCTTGTCATGTGAATTTGAAGAATTAAAATTATAGATCACCAGATGATAAGGTTTAGTGGGAGGCTTTATTTAAGGGGAGGAGAGGAGAAGCTACAGAGATCTCTCTCACGCAAGTGAGGAGAGAGCACATGGGGGAGGAGCTAGGCACATGGCTATGAAACCAGGGGATCTGCGCTGACCAGTAGAGCAAGAGAAAGAAGGAGAAATATAAGAGGGCTCCCATCATGAAAAAAAGTTCCATGTGGGAAAAGAAAAAGCCACTAGGACTGTGGTGAGGGGGCCTTTCCTAAGCCTGGAGAATTAGATGTCTCTCTGCTGGCCGGCCATGAGGAAGAGAGCCAGCCCTTTGGCCCCTTCTAATAAGTATATCTTTTCGGCTCAGGTGAGCCAGAGAGACAGTGATTGGTCTAGCTTTGACCTATCACAGTTCCAGGATTAGGTTGGAGTTCTAGTAAGAGACACCTCCCACTCAAGGGGAGGGCTCAGATGAGGCCAGAAGTAAGTGGAGTTGCAAATGCAAGACCAAGGACTCTTCTGGTTACCTTTGGGGTCCCAGTCACCCTAACCTGTCACACTCCCTCTCTCCTCAGATGAACTGCTTGAGCTTATCAATATCTAAAGCCAAACTTGCAAGGTATTTACAAAGGTATTGTCTTTCTTTTGCTTACGTATAAAAATGGAGAAATGCTTTTCTGACTCCTAGATGATGTTATGGAGAATATAGAATCTCACAAAGTGAATATTACCAATTACAGATTAGTTAAGGCCATGGCTAATCAATGTTTATGATGACATTTCTATTTATTATAAACTATATCGACTTATAAATTTTAGCCAAACACACTTAGATAACTGATAGCATTTTATATACTTTGCAAAACTAACTTATTTGTTGACTTGTTTCTATCTTTAGGAAAGAGCACTAGAGTAAAAGTTATCGTTGATGAAATTCTGAAAATAAACTTGAACAATTATCATTCCTATGTTAGGAGTGATTAAGAAGGGAAGCTTAAAAATAATATTTTGGGCTGGAGAGATGGCTTAGTGGTTAAGGCCTTTGCCTGCAAAGCAGGACCAGAGTCTGATTCCCCAGGACCCATGTAAAAGCCAGATGCACCAGGTGGCACATGTGTCTGGAATTCGTTTGTAGTGGCTACAAGCCCTGGTGTGCCCATTCTCTGTCTCTCTCTGTCTGCCCCTTTCCCACTTTCTCAATTTAATAAATAAAATACTTTTAAAAATAATATCTTAAGGCAAATAGAACTTAATGAGCATTTACAACATATGAATTTATGTGTGTATAAATATTGAACAAAAATTCCATGAGATGTATGTTATTTTTATATTTTTTAAGTAAAGAGTAGGAATTTTCTAGAATTTAAGCCACTTACCCATAATCATATAGCAGAGAAAAGATTCTAACCCAATTCTGTCATATTCTTCAATGGTATTCCCTTTTTCCTATTTACAACATGAATTTGAAATAAGAGTATTTATACCTTTTTGTGAGGTTTGAGTCTGGCCCTTGAGTATCTCTGCCCAAAGTAAATGTAAGTTACTTAAAGACTTTGAACAAGCACTTGTTGCCATACCTGGGAACATTTCTCAACCTCCAGTTAAAATTGTGCCATTAGAAAAAACATCTTCAAAGGTTTGTTACTAGCATTAGGATATTATGAAACAAAGGAAATGATTGTTGAAGATATGTATTCCTCTAAGCAAGGGCCGCCTCTAGCTAAATGCCGAAATGACCACAGTACAAAAAGCATAAATCGAATAGAAGCTAGAGAAGTTCTTTCTTCCAAATATAGCCTGACATATAGTAACGACCTTATTTTTCCTAGAAAATGCATTAAACATTCCAGAGTATTTTCCAGAAGAAGAACAGCTGTGGTACTAGTGACCTCCTTAACGCAAAGGGAGACAGTGTCCTTTCAGAACTGGAAATAAATCAGATGAGTAAAACTCCCTATATGTTGTTTGGCTACTTGGAGAACCTAGTCTTTTCTTTCTTTGAACCTATATAATACCACAGAATCTATTTTAAAATAAGATTTAATATGTGGCTATAAATAAATTTAGAGAAATAAAGGCATGGATGATAAGCCAGAGAAGTGTCCAGAGATCATTAGGCTATGGATCCTCTCTGTGCCAAACTCCATCATCGTATAACTTTGTGTCTTATCTCTTTTCTGAAAAGCATCTGGTTGTAAATGTCTTTCTTTTAGTAGCATCATTTCATGCAGATAAATGCAAATTCAACTGTCATAAGCCCTATCTTGAAAAATGTGCCCTAAGAGCCATTAATGGGGAGACTATAAAGCCATCTTCTTCTAATCATAACATTAAAGTTGATTTCACATCATGGAAGAGATGTTACTTCTCTAAGCAGCACAGCATTCCTTTTAAAGAAACTGATTTAGAATAATGAGTTTGATGGAGTTTAAAGGAGCGGGTAGGTGAGACGTGTGCATGAAATTGTTTACAGTCGCTGTGAGGTGGTAAAAATGAATGCAGAAAAGTCTTATATGCAGTTGTGAGCTCACAGTTTAGAGACTGGGAACATTATTTGGATGAGGGGAGCTAACATAGAGATTTTAAAGCACATCCAGTCCATATGAAATCAGAACCTAAAGGAAAGGAGGAGTGACTGCAAATGAAAGAGAAACATTATGGAGGTTATTATTTTTGGAAAAATTTTGTGTTTCTTCATATAAAATTGACCTAAAAGATTCAACTCTCCATGTAGAAAAGGTTTCTTTATCCCTCCCAATCCTGCTGAAAAATCAAATCTGAGCTGTCTCAAAGTCTTCTGAAACTTTCATTACTTCACAATAATGAGAAACCATATGCTAAAGGAGTAATATTAATAGAAAATGCTGTCTTTCAGATGCTCACTGAATCAATTGAAGATGGTTGACACATCTTTAGTAAGCTGTGTATGAATCTTAGCTCATTAACCACTTTTGTATTATGTATGCTGGTTCCAATTCCTAATATGACACATCAATAAACCAGATCTGAGAAGGTGTCATTTCGATTTGAATGTATCCAATTGTATTTTTAGATGTTCCCCCACTTAGAAGTGTTTGTGTGACTTCCTGATTTTTCATGCTATGAAAGGGTGTGTGTTGTATTGATTTGAGTGGAAAAACATTGCTTGCCTATAACCTTTCCAAAAGATTTTGTTCTGATTATGTTGTAAGAAAAATAAATTGTTACTCCTTATTAACATTTCAGCCTTCTGTAATCCGTTGAGTTTTTCCCCCTTTTGAACTTCAGCATAACTCAGACATAAATATCCATGTGACTATCCAATTGTCTGATTCAAGTATGTGATCCAGTAAAAAAAAGAAATATTTTTGTATTTTTCATGCCAGTGTTTGCTATAGACAGACTTAGAAATCATCATCTATTTTATACACATTCTTACACAGAACTGTTCTCCAATCACTCCATCAGTTTCTTAGGCCCCCACAAAGAATTTAGGGTATTATCTCGTGCTTAGATATGACACATTTGATCTTCACCAAATAAGACCAACTCAGCTCAAGAATTAGGAGCCATCTTTTGAATGTTCACTGCAACCAGATAGTATGCTAAATGCTAGCTGTAAAGGTGAACTAGCATAAAGGCTCAGGATTGGTCTCCAAAAATGTGTTAGATGGAGGATAGCATACTTAGTGCTTAGTACTTGTGCAAAGTAGATTCCATACTATCTCATCATTTATGCTAGAAAACGACCCTTTTAGATGCTGTTCAAAGAGAATAAATGTGCTCATGACCACATAGCTAATAAAAAGCTATTACAGAATTCAAATCATACCCATCTTCTTCCATTCCAAAATTCATGCCTTTTATTCATTCACTAATATATGTTTCATTCACTCACTTCATCCATTTTTTTTTACCAATATAGATCCTACTTTGCTTCACAGGAACATTCTCTGTTTAATGGGAAGAATCAAAAAGCATTCAAGTAATGGAAATACCATATGAATTGCTGTTCAAATAGAATGTTCTAGGTACAGTGAAATATAGCAGAGAGAGAGAGCTAACTCTATGGTGAAAGGTTCACATAACGACATGAAGCCTGCTGGCTACCTTTGTCCAGCCATACCATGCCAAGTTCACTCTCGTCTTTACTGGGTTTGATTTATGGTATTTCATAGGCCCCATCGAATTCTGCAAAGTGCCAGTTTCTTAGCACCATTAAGCAACAGAGCAGCTTCCTAACCTCTGGCAAGAGTTTACATCTGGCATAGGATATGATGGTAGAACATTCTTCTTTCTCTCTTTCTCTTTCCCTTTGTTTCTCTCATGTGCAGTTGTCCAAGCCATATTATGTTGGAACAATTCTAAGAATAACTGCAATTTTGAAAGATCTGACTGTGGGAGGCATTATTTATAGACCTCTGAGGTTTTAGGAGGAAAAAGAAAACCTTCCATGCAGAGTTCTACTAGGAAAGACTGCCCTCACCCCACTTTTGCCAAATACCATCTTCAGCCGGGTATTTTCCTATAATCCTTTATGAAAAATTCCATTTGCATATCATATTAAAAAACTGACAAGTTTCTAAACTAACTCTCTCATAGCCCATTATGTAAAGTTTATATACTTATTAACAAGAGATTATGAAGTAGGTTTTGGACATACGCTTATTATGAATCATTTGGCATTCTTTTACCGACCTATCTGCAAAGGCTTTGGAACACAGGGTCTTATTTCCCTATGTTAAAGAAACCCAGGTCTCGCTTCTCCACAGATTCAGAGATGCTCTTGCAAAGAATGTGCTCACTTTGACAGCCTCAGTTCTCAAGGTCATCTCTTTCCATCTGCACTCTAAAAACTGCGAAAGAGAAAAGGTTTTAAAAAGCCCAGAAGTGAAACCAGCTTTGCACAGAAACTTTTCACAGCTTCTTTGACACTTATTGGCCATACTTGGTCACATGGCCACATTGGCTGCTAAGGAGCTTGCAATGGACCCCTCTTACTAGGTGTGTTGGCATCCTGTCCCCAGTGAGATTGTTTTGCTAAGGAATAAGAAAATGGAGGTTGGGATGGGTGTCTATCTTATGTATTATTTTCCTAAGCATCTTTTCCAGCAGTAACCTCTTTAGAACCATGAGGAGCTCTCCGCTGGAAGTTCAAGTGTAAATTAAAAAGGGAAAGACAGGATTCATTAAAAAGGAAAAGGCAGGATTTGATGTGTATAGAGTCCAAGAGCAATAAATATTTGGATCCAGGTTAAAAGTATTGTGTAAAAAGTAACTCAATTACTTACATTTAATTCCATCCATTCAAAAGGAACAAAATGAAGAAGCAGTCTCTGTGATACAAGTTTTGAACAACTAGATATTTTGGAGATGTGCATGTACACTTGTGTTTATGAAATATGCATGGTGGACTGAGGGTGGTGGTGGTGTGTGTGCATGCCGTACCATGAGCATGTAAAGATGCACATACCCTGTGTATGGAGGCCAGAAAAGAATGTTGGGTGTCTTCTATTATTCTTCTGATGAAGTGTTTGTTGTCTCTGAGACAGTGCCTCAGAGAGACTGGCTCACCACAGAGCTGGGATTGCAGGCATGTATGGCCACACCTAGCTGTTTACATGGAAGCTGAGGGATTGAACTCAGA
The DNA here is from genome assembly GCA_004024765.1 of Zapus hudsonius. Classification (NCBI taxonomy): domain Eukaryota; kingdom Metazoa; phylum Chordata; class Mammalia; order Rodentia; family Dipodidae; genus Zapus; species Zapus hudsonius. The sequence goes on from PVHP010000267.1 coordinate 68,106, forward strand.
GCAATTCAGGTCCTGTCAGGCCCTCAGCAAGGGTTCTTGCTCTCTGAGTTAGCTCTCTAGCCCCTAACTATCTATTTTCAAAACTGTATATGACCCGTCGTTTTGCTACTGACTTTTTGTTACTGGAACTTCTTTATTTTGTAAATAGGACAAAATTGTTTGAGAGGAAAGATAACAGAAATAATTATATATATATATATATATATATATATATATATATATATATATATATATATATATATATATATATATATAATTTCCTCCCTCCCAAAAATTGCCACAAAATTAATGCATTAGTAGAATAATGTGGTATTTGTAACCATACAATTTAGTATTTTCAATTCACACTGTATATCATTAGGTATTCACTTCCTATTGTTTCCAATGAACAAAACTCAAAATACTACAGGCCTGTTTGTTCCTCAGCTTGCTTCTTCCCTTTTCCAACTTTGGTGGTTCTCCTCATCCAGCAGTCCCCCATCTACCCCTGAGCCATTTTCCTTGTCACCCCACCTTGTCTCTGACTCACCCTCCTGCCTACCTCCTATAGGCACCTTTGCGTTTGCTCTGGGCCAAATAGGATAATCCAAAAGTATCTCCCTTCGTCCATCCTTAATTTGATCACATCTGCCAAGATTCTTTTGCCAGGGATTAAGATATGTACATTTTTACATTATATTTATTCATTTATAAAGAGAGAGAGAGACAGAGAGAGACAATGGGCATGCCAGGGCCTCCAGCTGCTGCAAACGAACTCCAGATGCATGGGCCACTGTGTGCATCTGGCTTTAAGTGAGTACTGGAGAATCAAACCTGGGTCGTTAGGCTTTACAGGCAAGCACCTTAACTGCTGAACCATCTCTGCAGTCCTAGGACATGTACATTTTTGAAAACCATCATTCACCCTTTAACCCCTTGTTGACAGGAAATATAGAAGAAAATCCCATGCTTAATCTTAACAGAAAGATTGCATGAAAGTCTCATTATTGCCGTTTCCTTGCCTTCATGGTCCAATTCAGAGTCAAAAATAAAGAAATTCCAAACTTAGTAAGTGGAGGCCACATACCCCTGTGGGCTGATCATTAGTCCTTTTTTTGTTTTTCTCCTAAGAAAATCCTCTCACACGCCTATGAAATCTCATTCTTTTCTAATCTTCCTATGATTTTTTTTTCTTTTTTAGAAAAAAAAGATTACAGCTCAAGGATTGCAACTATAAAGTCTCTGGTAGAAAAACTCCCTCAACCAAATCACGACACCATGAAAGTTCTCTTCGGACATCTAACTAAGTAAGTTGTAAAAGTTTATGAGGATGTTGTATTATAGTCATTACTGAAATGAGTAACATTTAATTTTATATCTCCAAGACAAAGGTTTCCCAACGCATCCATCCCATATTTTCCCTCCTAACTGACCTAAGTCTTCTGCAGAGGCTACAAAATATAATGAAGATAAAACCATGGCCAGAGCCCAAGATGGGCCGTGGTGACTCTGCCACCTAACAGCATGAATGCCCACAAGTTCAGAACACAGCCCTACCACGAACCAAACACTATAGCCAAAAATAAGTGATTTGAGCTCTGAAATTCAGTTTCCTCATCTATAAACTATGGGCTCAAAATGGCGAAGTACTATCTATATACGTTATCCACTCGAGACGAGTATTCTAGGAAAATCAAGGCAAATGTAAGGACAGAGGCTCCGGAGAGCTTCATGCAATTGAGAAGCAGAGAGCAGGACAGAGAGAGCAGCACCTAAGAAGCAAGGGCGTGCAGACAGGACCCGAGATCATGTCACATTGGGACCCTGTGGGCTGTGAGAGGCCTGAATTCCCTGCTAGGTAACCAGGATGCTTGGTGCAGAGTGCTGAGCTGAGGGCATATACACTTGCTTTGTCTGCTGGGTGAAGAATGTGCAGGCAGGGATGGCCATCAACAAGAACCAAAACTAACCCCAGCCTGATAGAGTGGTGGCTTGAATGCAGCCCAGAGACAAGGTCCTTTGCAGGTGGATCCCATCGGATTTGCTGTTGGTTGGGGATATGGTAGGAAAAGGGGAAACCAAGTATGCCACTTTGGGTTTCTGCTCAGGCAAGCTGAGAAATGATAGTGCCACACTCACAGATGGGTGAGAGGGGGCACAGGAAGAGCAGGTGTGAAAGCTCTATTTTGGCCATGTGAAGTCTGAAATAACTTATTCGCCTTCTGTTAACACCTTCTTCAGATAAGGCACAGTACAAGCGATGAGGTTTTAGCTCTCACTGTGTGCGTGCAGAGCACAGAACTGTGAGCAGAAACTGCAGCTTTGCTGGGGTGAGATTAAATCTACTTAATCCCCCCCAAGCATCCTTTCCCTGGGATGAGCAAGTCCCGCAGATGATTCAATTAATCCATGGCATGATTTTTAATTGTGGATGTCATACATGCAACTGAATGTAAGCAGCAGTGATACATATACATTAAAAAGTGAAGTTTGCCTACCAGTCACTCTTAGCCTGCTGAGCAGAAGTAACTAACATTCTTTTGTGTATCCTTCCAGACCTGTTTCTAAGCACATGTTAACATATGTTTGTGTGTGTGTGTGTGTGTGTGTGTGTGTGTGTGTGTGTGTGTGTCTATAGCTGCTTCTGGTACTAGAGTGCTTCACACTGCACATATTGTTCCACAGCTATTTGGCACACACCGACAGCCTTGTGTCTCCTTAAACAAGCTTGTCCTATTAATTTAAATAATGGTACGCTGTCCATGGTTTGGATAGTCCACTGGTTATTGCAATAGGGAACACATTATAATTCAAAGTACAGCATTAGATATTCTTTATTTCACTCCCAGAGGGAAGCATTATTTCAAAGATCTGAATATCCCCTTATTGTGAAATGTTGCTTGTCACATTCACATTCAGGGTACAGTAGGAAAAAATATCTGGGGTTGTAAATAAATTTCAAAAAGAGGGGAAGACCCAGAGTCTTGCCCTTGTTCTATACTTTACTCCTGTTATGATCTCAGGCAACAAAAACTGACTTAAAGAATAGCAACCATATCTTGTTGTTATGAGAATTAAATGAGATAACACATTTAAAGTGCTTGGTACAAGGATAATCACTTCTCAGATATTAATTCTTTTCCCTAAGGATTCTTACATACCAGAAAAGAGGTTTCAAGATACAAGTAAATACGGGAATTCTTATCTCACTAAATCTAACTGGACAAAGCCATAAAACAAATGTAAAATTGTTCTCTTTAATGCTAAGGTATGCCTAGTCTAGAGCATTTGAGAAACAACCATTACTTAGTCTTAATTATTGCTTTTATTTTAACTGAAAGAACAGCTATAAAACAAAGAACTGTGTAAAACTTCCTTCAAACACAGACAATCTATTTAGCATGTGCGCACACACACACACACACACACACACACACGCATGCACACATGCATGCAAGAAAGAGAAAGAGAGAGAGAGAGAGAATATCTACGTGGTTAAAAAACTCCAGAAAATCAGGATTCTCTATACACATGCCATGTAATCCCATATTAACATTTCACATTGAATCATGTTTCTTATATCTTAAAGAATTTCCTAATTATATTAGAACTTTAGTTTACTAAAGATGGAAATGGATATTTTAAACTAAAATTTAAAATCAGATTATTATATCACCTCCTATTGTCCTTTTTGTAAGACTTTTTCATTATGGATGCGGGAAATGTGTTACTTAACAACCACCAACTCTTCTTGGGTGATGTGACCATATTCCATCAGGCATCAATTTATAAACTGAATTTAATTATGCATTGTATATATGATTACATTATTGTGAAGCACTTTTTCCTGTTTTTGATAAATAGCCAATTGTGGCATGTCATCAAAGCTTGAGAAGACTCACTAAGAAGATTGTTTAATATTCAAATATGTTTATGCTTGAAAGAATCAGTAGACTGTTTTCCTTAGGCTTGAGGCATTTGGTAGCTCTTCTGCAAACCTAGCATCATCACTTGTATGTAATGTTTATTGCCAATTCTTGCGAATGTGTGTGTATGAGTTTGTTTAGTGAGAGTCAAAGAAAATAATGAAGTTCCCAAAATTTCACTTGACCTCAGCACCCTACAGTCATCAATGGCACAGAACTACGTATTTCAGAGCTCTGAGTTAAACACTGCCCTCAAAGCATAGCTACCGACTGTGAACGCCTAATGAAGCACAGTTAGGCTAGAGCATAGATGAAACTCCTATCCAGAGAAGCCAGAATTGATAAAGAGCTGCGAATATATTGAACACAGTATTGCATGATGGCTGTATAGGCTGAATAGTATCAGGGCCTCATTCTTAGTCATACTTGCGGTCAAGTTCTATACTACTACTCTCAGAGCTTCAGGCCAGGGCTCATCTAAAAATACTATCAATAAGGAATATTTATTACAGACCACTTTCACAAATTGGCATTATAGTGCTCACACTGGGCAGGTCTGGTGCCACCTTCTGAATCATCAAATAAGTGCCAAGTTCTATCTCTATAAACATGTATCAAATACAATTTCTCTGGAAAGTCAGGATGGCAGAGTGAATATAATGTTAGTGGGAAGAACATGTAGATAAATGGTTTGTTGGTGGGTAGCAGTTGGATGGTAAGAGCCAGTTAAAACTATTAAGAAGTAAATAATCACTAGATTTTATGCACCATACAATTGCAGGATGTACTGTTTGTTTGTTGTTTGTCTGTTTGTTTGTTTTTGGGGGGTCATATACCAACTGCTGGTAAAGGGAAAGAGAGGTGAGGAGGAAAGAAACCTAGGTGATCCATGGTATTTGTAGTTGGGCTGAAATGATGGAAATTGAATGGAAATAATTGATCCAAATCTTGTGGTTTTTCAAATAGAATGTTCACAGAGTTTATATTTTTCTTATTTATATATCTCAGAAATAGCCAGGGATCTATATAGAAAAGTCTGAGATTGCAATGCCACATAGCGGTGGAAAGTGTCCCTCAAATAGCAACAAAGGATTTTAAATATTGTCTGAGGAAATTACCTTTGCTCTGTTTTGTAAGAAGAGACAGGGGAAGAGGATGATGGGACTGTAGTGAGTTAAGGGAATAAGAAGAGTGAATATGAACTGAGTCAAGCCTTCTCTCTGCTGCTTGGGAGACAGACTAGCGTACACACTAGGAAAGCCATATATGTAAATGAGTCAAGAATGAAGGACTGCAAATCTTACTATATTTTGAATCAGTGATCTTAGCTCTGTATCCTGTATCACGTAATGGAGAAGGGGACAGTTATGCAAGTCAAATTGTTTTCAGGAACTGGTGGAAACATCAAACAAGGTCAAGTGGTAAGAGAACCATGGACCACCATATTGACTTTATGAAACGCAGTTCTTGGCTTTGTCTTTTTTCTCTTTCTTTCTTTCTTTCTTTCTTTCTTTCTTCCTTCCTTCCTTTCTTCTGAGGAGATGCTTATATTGAGTTGAATGAAATCAGGGATAAAATATTTTGCCTGCCCAGAGGATCATTGTAAATAGGAGCCGTTGTGAATATGGATCAGCCTGATAGAGTTTCTTGGCCCCACCACCTCACTACAAGTGTGACCTTGGCCCAGCCTGGCTGCACAAAGCTTCCTTTCCTCATCTGTGAAATGGAGATCTTAATAGAACCTCCTCCTCCTTTGGTGAGGCAGAGAAGCAGGATGTCTTCAAAGACTCTGTATCCCCATATATTATTTTTATCACGAGGAAAAATAATTTTTAAGAACATAAATAAAAGAAGAATTACTAGGCAACTTTCCTTACTTTCCTGACTCAGCCAGTTTTCAGGATCTGGCCCATTGTCTCAATCACCAGGGAAAACATGGTTAGAACCCTAACTACCCACACAGGTCTGGCACTGCCCATTTGGAGTACTGGAATTCCTATTCCTGCCACCATTAGTATTGGTATAAAGAATTCTAGCTATTGCTAAGCCTTTACCCATAATTTCATTTCCAAGATAAAAATAATACATAGTAATTACAGAACATTTAGAAAGTAAATACTAAACTCTTTCCACAGAGTAAGATTGAACTTGCTGGCCAGATTTACATTGTGGCATGCATTTAGGAAGCCAAAACAATCTCAGATTTTTAAGTGTGGAGAACACAAAAGAACACTTAATTCCCATGTATATACACATTATTCAGGAAAAGTAAAAACCTTTTCAAAATACTGACTTTTAGCAATGGCTTAATAGAGCTGAGGTATCATGCACGAAGCCAATCAATCTCCAGCATGAATAATAAATAAATAAATGCTTGTGAAATAAAGTCATGAATTTATAAAAATAGCCTTGGAAATATGTTTGCTGTTGATTGATTTTTTTTTTTTTAGGTTCAAATCAGCTTTCTTTGAGGACACTTAGACGTTGTAAAATAGGTTAAAGGGAAAGCTAAATATCTCTCCTTTTACATTGACTCTAAGAAAATCACCCAGCTGTTCACAGAATTCCAAGGTGAACAAATGATACGGGTGAACAGGCAGATCTCATGGAATCATGCCAGTCGAATGCCTCGTTGAAAGGAGAAACTGTTGAGCTGTGGCTATTTTGTAAGAGTAAACTGATATTTAAAGCTTCTCTGTGGTCGTCATGGATATTAAATAAAATATTCTGCAAATTCCTCATGCAAAAGCATGTCTGAAGCAACTGAAATGATGATGACCTAGAAATGCAAGGGTTGTGTGAGACAGCAGTGGTGAGGAATCCATGCATGCATCCTATCTTCACAATGGCACGGTGATCATTTCTGATAGAGATTTGAGGGTTGGGATGGTTAACGGCTAGACTTCAAACCCAGAAGACCTCCCCATGTGCTCTGGTCCTGATGACTGAGGCTCACGGTGGCCTGTCCAGGCCTCTGACTGCTCGGGTCTGGTGTGCTTTGGAGCAGGGTGTGTTTTTCTGTGCTGTCTTCTGGCCCCATGCTCCTCTGTCTGTACACTTTGGTCTTCCACCCAACCACAACACCTGATATCCAAAGTCTTGCAGACCATGGCTATTTTTACTGGAAAATCAGGGATGTGTGCAACTGTTATTTTCTTTTTCATTCCCTTTCTTTTTCTTCTTTTCCTTTCTTTTTTTTTTCTCTCCCTGCGGGACAAGGGCTGCATGTTGTTTGAAATAAGCCAGAAGCTTAATAGCTCCTTTGCTGGTGTGTGTGAAATGGCACCCTCATCACTTTGAAGCACTAATGTACTTCCTTCCTATGGGTCTGAAATTCCTCAACTGGACTCCTGTGGCAGAATTTGGCCTGGTAGTTAAGAAAATTAATTACTCTGATCGCAAGGGTGAAGCAATAGTTCCCAACTCCCCATAGTAATCATTAAAATGTCATCTACTTAGGAGACATCTTGGCACAGGATTTATAAGGTTTGTGAGCTGGGACGAAGGTTCAATGATCCTTCCCATGGTGAATCCTTGTTGGGGAGGGGAAGGCTTTAGGAGATAAGCTTTTAAGACGGGAGTGAAACTGTTACATTGGATCTTTAGAGTTCACGTTTGAATGAATCATAGAAACCCAAATAAACTTAACATGGCTACTGTCCTGTATGTCACTTCTCTATTGGGAGTGAAGATCCACCTCATAGAGGTATTTCCCTCATAAGAGGTAAAGTGTTTAGATTGGTGGACCCGTCTCCACCATGAATCCTGGCCTCTTTCACCTAATGGGAAGAACTGGGCACTTGGAACTGGAAGATGCCGGCTCCAGTCCCAACCTCAAACTTTAAAACTGTCTAACATTGAGAAAATCTTTTAATGTCTCGAATAGTTTTTGTTCATGTGTGAAATATGTCAAATAATAAACCCACATTTGTAAAAATATTTATCAACTGCAAAATCCTATCATCTAGCTCCATCACTAAAGACTCCAATTTTTTAAATAACAAAGTGAGATATCCTAAACTCACAAGCAAGAAAACAACCAAATTGGAGGAAAAACGAGCGTGGTTTTTTTCTGTTGTTGTTGTTTGTTTGTTTGTTTTGGACATAAAGTGATTGGCCTTGTTTATATTCTTTTCGCAAACTCCAATAGAAGATAACAAACGTATGTTGAAAACACAAGAAATTGATTGATATCTGTATGTGAATTTGGGAACTACCAGTTAAAGAAGGCAATGGGGTAAGGTCAGGAATAACCCCATGGGACAGGGTAAAAAGTTCAGACTAGACTTCTAGGGACTTTTCACCATGGAAGGGTAGGCAGAGAAAACAATACTAAGAAGGCACACTGAGAATGGTACATGTAGTGATGGAAAGAAAATGTGGCCAAAAGCAGAGATGTGATATTTTATTACATACCGATTTCCTAAAGGAGGCCTGAGAAATCCTCATAATAGTAGAACATTAGGCAGGTTTCTAGTTATGATCAGGCACTGTTCTTCCCTTCATCCTTCAGCTTTCTGAAAGCCAAAGAAGTAAACATAACAATGAGCTGGGGAAGAAATGACATGCTGTAGCACAGTCGTTTGGAAATATTGGATGGATGGAAATGGAAAAGAATTGACTCGCCCCCTTCAGCCTTTAGAGAACTGCCTACAGGGGCGGAATCAATGCCATTTTCATTTCTGCTGGTTCTAATCTCAAGAGTCATGCTCCCCGCATTGTAGACACTCGATAATTTTATGGAATAAATGCAACTAACTGACTTCATTGAAGAAGATGATAATAGCCCAATACCCTGTGAGTGAGTCCAGGTAAGAGCAACTTCTGAGGCCTGGGGTATTGGGAAGCTGATTGATTTCAGACCAGGACTAGGGGATAAATTGTTCTTTTCCAGTGGACCTGTTCTACCTGATCTCGTGTATCCTTCATCCTTCTGGTCACAAAGGAGACGAGGTTGAGGGGAGACAAGGTTGACACTCAAGGCAGTAAGGCAACAATGAATGAGGTTATAGGTGTTGCAGCTGCACCAGGCAGGGAAGCCATAACCACCCTTCGGTGATTTGGAACCTGGGAGACCAACACAGTGCACTAAGGATGTTTACCAGTGCTTTTGATTTCTTGAAATGGGTCACTAGTCAGCAGAGTTTAATTTTTATAATCTTTCTCATAATTCCCCTATCTCCTATCAGACCAATCCCAACCTGCCTACCCTATTCATTCATTTCACATCCAAAATATTTCTTATGAGCTTTAAATATTTAGTATCAGATTAAGAAGGAAAAATAGGTGGTAGGGAGGGGGAAAGAGGGAGGAAGGGAGAGAAGATAACTATAATTCCAAAAGTTTGTTCTCTCCACCTAAGTGGATGGGGAAGGGTGCTTCCTCTGCTTTATGGAGCAGACACAGCAAACTTCAAAGTAGAAGGTGGAAAAAAATCACCCAGACCTCAAGTCACCTGATTTCCAGTCTAGCAGACCACACTGTGCTCTCTTGCCAAGACCAATACTCAATTGTGTTTGCAGGGAAGAAGGAAGGGCAATAGAAATCTTGAGCAGGAAGAGCTGACTTTCAGGTCCATCAGGCCCACTGTCTTCAATTAAATTACCTACCATATCCTAACTGCGGAGAAACCCTCATGTTTATAGGAGGTTTTGCATAAGAGCGTCGGTCTCCCTCCTTCCCTTCTCATACATTTCTTTCTATCTAAAAAGCAACAAAAATGCTCCATCCTTCCAAGTCCTTTTTCTGAAGCACCACATCGATGTTCATGAGTGCTTGCGTGTGTGCATTTGCACACTTAGATTAGAAAGAGCACATTGGAAGAGGCAGTGATAAAACTGTCTCTTGCCACCACCTTTCTCCTCTGTGAATGGAAAGCACTGAACCCAGATGCCCAGCTACGGAAGATATTCTTCCAGAAGCTGCATCTGGCTTCCTGGCAAGCTCTTCTGGCGAGTTGCTTGGGGAGCCTTGCCTCGCCTCTGGATCTGTCACGTGTATGGCACACCATGGCCTCCTTGGCTGGCACATGCAGGCAGCTGCCAGTTCCTCTCGGTTCACCTTGCATTTTTTGAGAATTTTCATTTCTTACTGCAGTGTAAGAATTCCTGGACAAGCTTCCTTCCTCTCTGTCTGTCCACTTCCTCTCTGGCTTCTGTCTTTTGAACCCAAATAAAATGCTCAGCCATTTCATCCTACATTAGAATGGGTTACTTTTGATATATTTCTCAGCCACTTCTTGTCAGTGAAGCTGTTTGTAAACTTTGGGGTTGTTCCCTGAAAAGAAAAACAAAACATTCCATCCAAGTAATTTATTCTGGTCTGTACACAAGACATGAAAGTATTCTTGACATTTGTGTGTTATTTCATTAAATCATATTGGCTCCCCACATCCTTGTCACACCATGAACAAAAGAACATCCCCAGCCTGGACGAGACCAGATGACAAACAGTTCATGGAGACTGTGAGGCATTTGCTTCAGGAAACTAAATGTCTTCAAATAGCTTCCTTTATTTTTATTTTTTTTTACCTGTTAATATGTATTTTAATTGTGAAGGATCTTGTGGGGGTTTCATGGGTAATTGTTGGGAACACGGAGTCCATTGGTAGCCCACGCAGCAGGAAGCTGTGACAAGGCGCTGACAAGTCCAACAGCGGCACCCAGAATGCAAAGGAGAAGCAGAAATTAGAGCTGCAGGGTGGCATCCACAGAGGGAACATAGGGGAAGCTGCAGATTCCCATATTGTTGGCTTGTTTATTTTCTTCATGAAAGAAAAAAGTACAGGTTATGTTTGAGATTTCAGATCTCAAGGCTATAATGTCTAGGCTTGGAAAAGACTGGATTTTACCGGTGGACAGGAGGAAATCTCAGCCATAAATAACTATTGGCCTGTGGCCAGTAAGCAGACTCAACTTCTCCTTGACACTCAAACGCTTCACAACTAAGACCGTGGCTTAACTTGAGAGCCTCTGGGGTCTGGACTGCTTGGGTCAGGCCTGTAGGAAAGTGGAAAGTTCTGCTTTGAAATCCTCTAACATAGCAGTGCAATTCTAATTTAATATTGGAATTGTGGGGATCTGAGTGCACAGACTAATGATGCCAGAGCATATGTCTAGGATATGTGTTTGATCCCTGACACCAAAAGAATCAAATTTTTAAGATGACTTTATCATTGACTCCACAATGTTCTTGGTCTATAATTTTTCATGAGATTAATTTTGTAACATGTAAGAAGGAAGTTCCCAACACATGCAGTATACAAGCTTTCTGCTAAATATTGCCCTTTGTACATAGACTCTAGTATCTTCTAGTAATTTTAGCTCCTCTCCTGAGCCCTGGCCACATTCTTTGCAAATGAGCTGTTTTCACCACAGATTCCCCTTTCTTTTCTCCACCACAGCTGCCTTTCTGTCAATCTCTTCAACTTCCCTCTTGTCCTGCACTCGGGAAACACTCTCATGTCTCGACTCACATAATCCATTGAAATCAAAGATATATTATGCGATAGATGCTGAACTGGAAATAAAGACAATTTTTATCAGAAAAAAACAATAACTCTTGTGATACTAGCCTCCCTCCCTGCCTACATCTGGGAAGGTTCCCATCCCACAATCTCAGTCACAACTTCTGACTACACATCTCCTCTCCTGGTAGGATTTGCAACCTAGCTGATCTTTACAAGCATCCAGGCAGTCCACGATCAGACTGACTCACCCGCCACTCTTCTTTCTCTCTGTCAGTCATCCAGGTAGAAGAGAGAGACAGAATAGAGCCATCGTGAGGATGACAAGGCATGCTGGCATTCCAGCACTAACTTAGCCAGAGTATTTACTGCTCTCCAGGAATCTGGAGTCCACAACGCACCTTTTCGTGTCTTCTCTTTATCAGTTTTGTTCACTCACTTGTTTATTTCATTCATTGGTTTTCATTGGTCTCTCGTGATGTTTGAGATATGAAAAATGAAAGAAATTACCCTAAAGGAACTTGAAAAATTGTGCCTTTGTTCTTGGGCATCAAGCAGAATAAATTTGTCCATGTAGCAAAGACATGCAAAGGGATACCTTAGCTAAATAGGAATTCTTTCATAGCTTTTGGATTTTTTTTTTTTGAGAAATCATTTTACATCTTTAAAAAATTTCCCTCTCCGTGGAATCTTTTTTCTCCCGTGAGAGCACAAGTTGGCCCAGTGTGTTACCTGTTCATGTACCTTCTTCCGCTTCTTCACTTCCAGCTGTCACAGTGTTGCAGACTGTAGTCATCAGAGAAAAGCTCTGTTCTCTCTCTGTCTACTTAGGCTCAGACATCCGCCATCAAAGACTATGAGGCATTTTATTGGCCTTTTTTTCTAAATGGGAGGAAAAAGAAAGTGCATTTCTACTCTCTCTAACCTAAAACTTTCATATCCATTGAGAAGAACCTTTGAGTGCCCAACTCCTAAAAGAATGCATACTTTTCTGGCAATCCCTGGAAGTTGCTCTTCATCTTGAAGGGATAGACCCATCTCTGCCCTTCTTCTTACGTGCATCAATAGGAAAGCCTAGTTTATCCATCCTTCTCTGCACAATTTCTACACTTACAGGCCCTATGATCATGCTGGGGCTTGTGGCTAAAGAGAGAAACCAAGGAAAGGATCCTTATCAAACTGAAGGAACTCTGACCCAAGAGTTCATATTTTAGCTCATGTGTATGTATGCATATATGAGCCTATGTGTGGGGTCATGATTGTACAGGTGCATGTGTAAGTGTGTACACATACAGAGACCAGAAGAAATGCAGTCCACCTTAAAAATAAAAACCACCAAGTCTCTCATTTGCCTGGTGGTCACCAATTAATTAGACCTTCAAGCCCAGTGATCCTCCTGTCTCCACCTCCCCAGTTCTGGAATTACAAGCACATGGCAAAAGCCTGGCACTTTGACCTGGGTTCTAGGGGATGAACTAGGGTACTAGGGTACACTTTACCTTCTGGGCTATTTCCAGAGTTCTTCACGGCATGTTTACCCATTGATAATTGTAGCAAAGAAAACAGGCAAAGCACAGGGCGCTGGAGAGACTGAGATGGGGAATCATATGACAAGAGAGAGTTGTTTTGTTCACCATGCAATCACCTGAAAAGCACTAGCTAATTAGCAGTCTGAAGCCACACACACAGCCGCTTAGTACAAGGAGCGAACAATGCTTCACCTAATTGAAACTACAGAGCACACTTAGGTAGGCTGCATGTAATTACTCAGATTGGAAGTCAGCCAGGACACCAAGGTTAACAACCCTTCCTTGACAACAAGCACCACGGGAACCTTAATGACCACAAGTGTTCAAGGCCACCATCCTGCATCCCATCCAAAGGGCTCACCTCTCCCAGCCCTGATTCCATCGGAAGGATTTAATGGCGTTGACAACTTGGCTAGAAGAAAGAGCGCCCTCCATCAGAAGAGACGTAATGGCAATTAGCTACCACCAGATCCAGTTGTGAAGTACTGGAGTGAAGAAGGAAGGATCAAGTGTTTGAGGACACAGATGGGTCAGGATGTCCATGTGGAATTGGGGGTTTACCTCTTCTAGCTGCTGCTCCTGTGGCTGGAACCTCTGCCCAGTGAGCATCCAGAAAAGAAGCTTGGAGCTTCTTGCATTTTAATGCTCTTACAATTCAAGCCACCTGGAGAATCCAGTAAAAAAAGAAAAAAGAGAGATAATATGTAAGTTTTGATTATGGAAATGGGGGTGGGGCCTAGAAATTTGCATATACAACAAGTTCCTTATGCTACTGTTCGTGACCTGAGGAAGAAATTTCCAAAAACCAGTTCTACAGGAAAAGAAAGAAATTCTCTACAAACAAAGCAAAAAAAAAAAAAAAAAAAAGGATTTTAAACTGTGACTGGACGGTGGGGGCGCTGAAGTGGTCTGAGGGCCCGAGTGGAACTGGTTCACCCTGAGTTTGATCCCCCAGTGCTCATGTAAACTAACAGCTGTGTGTGGTCACACCCATCTGAAGCCCCTGTCCTGTGGGGAGTGGACACTGGAGAATAACTTGGCCTCATTGCTCAGCCTGTTTAATCAAAAACAGGTTCAGGTTCAGTAATAAATTCCATCTCAAGGAAGCTCACAGAAGAGCCATAGAGGAGGATGTCAACATTCCCCTCTGGCCTCTGCGTGTGTATGCAGTGGAGTTCACACATGTAGATACACTGCAGCACACATACTGCATAAGCATATGCTAAGTCAATCAATAAATATAAGAGTTGACATCCAGGACCCATGTACCATAAAACAAATACAGAAATATGCAAGTTGACATCCAGAACCATTTGGTTCACTTCATTTTCCCTGGGAGCTAAGTGAAGGACCCACCCTAGAATGGTTTTGATGGAGAGAATGGATTTGGTCTTGAGTGAGAGACCTACTTGCCCAGAGCAGTGTTTTGCCCACTTGGTCGGGGCTGCAACCGAGGATGCAGCAGAAGTCAGCTATCGTCTCTAAGGGTCAACATTCTCTAACTTTCAAAATGAATCAACAGAAGATATGGTGGCAGAATACAGATCCTTAGAGTTTAATGCACAGACAGTGAAGCAGAGGGATAGTTTTTCTTCAGAGCTCTGTGAAATGAAACCAGAGTTGCTAAAGTAGATGAGCAAATGGACATTTTAAGCTGAAATTATGCAAACATAGTTACTGCTGTGTCACTGGGACTTTTATGATCCAGCCTGGATATACCATTAAAGACTTTTAATTGTTGGTGGGATTAATGATTATATTCTTTATCTGTTTCCGAAGTGCTTTTTGCAGTGATATCTACATATTTTGTGACTTCCTAATGATAGAATTCACTTTAGATGCTTGAAAAGAAACACACACACACACACACACACACACACACACACACACACGTGGCAAGACCCATTAATCCCTGTAGAAGCAATATGCTTTTCTCCATTTAAACATGCTTTAAATATGCTATAACATAGAAAAGAATGGAGTTTAAATGTACATTTATCCTCATATGTACCTCATCCGCATTGTTGCAAAATGCTATTACTTGCCAATGGTAAATAATTTAGGATATCACTCAAAATAGAGTTTGAAATGTTCAACTATCTAAAGCTAGCATGGTAAAGGATCTGTGCAAGAAGAACACAGTCACCAACCAAGGAATCCATAATGCCTGAGGGATTCCATTCTGTGCCTCAAACTCCAGTAAAGAGAGCTGGTAGGACAAAGCAGGAGTAAGTAGAAAGACTAAGGATAGCAAAGCTGCCAATCTAACAGCACTTAAGGAAAAAAAGAGATGCTAATTAGCTGTTAAATAGTATAAGCAGCAGATGATTTAAAGGGAGAGCATTGGCTAATAGTGGAGAAGTTCCCCATGAAAGTGGAGGTGAAGTTGGGCTCCAGAGCTTGGAGTGTGGAGGGAGTGTACGGACGATGCCAAGGAGGCCCACGGAGAGAGAAGGAGGCAGGAAGCCAGCATGTGGCCAGAACAGCCCAAGTCATAGTAGAGACAGTGGAGTTACTCCAATGCAGGGAGGGCTGAGAATACAGGTCGAAAAGTCAGAATCTGATGCCTTGGCCCATAGATAATAAGTAAGGCAGGTTACTGAGCAGTGAAGAATATAAGTTCTGCTTTGGGTTTATGTTTCAAGAATCTCAAACAATTTCTCCAACATTCTTTGTAAAATGGATTTGGACATAGTATGAGTCCAAGAGATCGCAGTAGCAAAGCTGAAAGGCCAGTAGTCTAGATTAACCAGTCAGCAATTGTTCTGGTGCTGGCTGTGGAGATGAATGGGAATTGGAAGGAGGTTGAGTTTTTTCTAGTCTCTTTGAAATGGTGCATGAAGGACAGCGCCAAGGTGGAGATTACAGAGTGGTGAGGACACTGAGAAAAGTCTAGATATCCAAGATGTCTGTAGGTATTATTGAACACTAACTCTATGCCAGGCACAGTTCCTGGTATTTGTGTTCGTTTTGCCCTCGTGGAGGTTACATAGGAAACATAATCCACATAGTACAAATAAATAACTCAAATAAATCTACATTATAGAGAGAAGTGTCATGCCATGCCAAGGAACCAGCACCAGGGGTACAAGTAATAAAAGGGGATTAAGAGAGTTAGAAATGTGGGTGAGGGAGGACAGCGAAACCAAGGCCAGTGCAGCCTTTAGAAGTGAGCTATGGGGAAAGACTTGAGTTGAGTCAGAGCATGAGCCAGAGGTCAGAGCACTGCAGCCCTGCCAATGTCTGGGTCTCGGTGTGCTGTGAGATCCAGTAAGACCAGGGGGGCAGTGTGGCTGGAGAGAAGGAAGGGCAGCAGAGAAAAAAGTTCAGATTGCATGGGGCCGTTGGAAACCCTCTGAGCACTATGAGAGATTCATTTGGTGTTCCATCAGGGTTAGAAAGACAGGGAGATTCATGTGCTGAATTTCAGCTGGATCACCTCAACAGACCTGACCTGTTTTAGGCGAATCCTGTGTTGAGATCACAAAGATTAACACAGAAAAGTCAGTCTGGAAGCTAATTACATTATCCAGTTCTCTATCTCATTTCAAAGAGTTATTTGTGAGTAGAAAGTGCTTCATGAATTCCCCTCCAATAGGATGCAAAAATCTAGAAGATTTAGCTATGGCCACCACATAGGTGAAAATTCCAGAGTGGAGTTTGGCACAATGTTTTACTCCTTATTTGTGACTTGTTTATCTCCACCATGGGCTCAAATGCTACACCCCCCCCCTTTGCTCTGTTTGTGTGTCTAAGATTTAATAACATGAAAATGAAAGAGTAAAGTTTGCATAGTCAGCCCTCTGATACAGAAGAGTCAACCCAGCACAGGACACAGATACTTTTTCAATTATACGTAGGTTTGGGAAACAGTTCATGGCAAAGCACAGAAGCCACATGAAAACCCAGGTGCCCTGACATCTGTAATCTCCAGAGCCTATGGCAAGGAGGGAGGCAGAAATGGGAGAATCTGGTGGAAGCTCTTGGACCAGCAAGCATGGAAAACAGAGCAGTGACTAACGAGAGACCCTGACTCAAGTGATGGGGAAGGCAAGGACCAGCACCCAAAAGTTGCCCTTTGACCTCCACATGTACACCTGGCATGCACACACTCACTCTCCTAGACATGAGCACACACATGGGCTGGGGAGATGGCTCAGGAGGTTAAGTGACTGACACACAGCATGAGGACCTAAGTTTGGGTTCCCAGAACTCATGTAAATGCTGGGCATGGTGGCACTTGCCAGTAATCTCAGGACTGAGGTGGTGAAGACAGGGAACCCCTGGGGCTCACTGGAAAGCTACTCTGGTGAAATCAATGAGTTCTGGGTTTAGCAACACACCCTGTCACAAAGAATAAGGTACAGGTCAAATAGGGAAGACACCAAACATTGACTCCTTCCCCCCACTTACACAGCCGCACACAGGTGTGCATATCACACACACACATGCAAATGAAAAAAAATTAATAAAAATTCAATCTATGTTGAACACTTAGATTATTCTTTTCCTATCATTATAATACAATGTAACAATGATTTGTACAGTGTTTGCATTTTATTTTGTATTATCAATGGCGATGACTTAAATTACATAGCAGGATGTACATAAGTTATATGCAAACACTATGCCATTTCATATAAAGGACTAGACTTTTATGCGGGATTTTGCTATCCTAGGTCTTAGAATCAATCTCCAGGAGATACTTAGGGATGTCTATACTATTACAGGCATTTTATTTGTTGGGAAATACAAAGAGTCCAGCCCCAGCAACTGGCATTGCACTGAATCTAGGACCTCAAGTAGAAGGAACACTAGAATCAGATCCAGAAAACCTGAGTATTCATCCTGGGTTTGTCTCTTTTTTGTTTGTTTATGTGTTTGTTTGTTTGTTTGTTCAAGAGAGAAAGAGAAAGGAAGAGAAAAAGAGTCAGATAGAGAGGCTGGAGAGATGGCTCACTGGTTAAGGTGCTTGCCTGTAAAGCCTAATAACCTGGGTTTGATTCCCCAGTACCCATGTCAAGCCAGATACACAAAGAGGAACATGTGTCTGGAGTTCATTTGCAATGAATGGAGGTCCTGACATGTTCATTTTCTCTCTTTGTCTCCTATCTTTCTCTGCTTGCAAATTTGAAAAAAAAAATGAGGCAGCTAGAATGGGTGTGTCAAAGCCTCTAGACACTACAAATGAAATCCAGATGCATGCACCAGCTTGTACATCTGGTTTTCCATGGGTACTGGGGAATCAAACCTGGGTCCTTACCCTTTGCAGGCTAGCACCTTAACTGCTGAACCATCCCTCCAGCCCTTGGGTTTATCTCTTTAACCTGTAATCTATAGCACAGGTTCTTACAGCCCTAGGTTTCACATTTATGTGCAAAATCACTATAATACCTTTAGCTCAAAGGACCCCCACAAAAGTTAGATACATGTGCAATTAAAAAGTGCAAGGCACCAACAACCTGAGTCAGTTTTATACACATACCTCCCCTGAGCTCCCTCCAAAATCATAGGCAGTTCTACTATGCCCCAGTGTAAGGCACAATGACACCCTCTTCATATGTAGCTTAACTTCCATTTTTTGAGAGCAAGAATCTATTCTTCACACTTGCAGAGTCTCATGTAGAAAGTAAAGTTAATAAGAGGATTTAAAAAATCATTTTAGCAAGTGGGTAAGGGAAAGCATGATGTTAAAGATGAAAACACAGATGTGAGACTTACCCTTTTTATAGTAAATATTTCAAACCACCAAAGTTTCTGCATTCACCAAAAGATCAGAATCAGAAGAGAAAGATGGAATTAAATACAACTTAGGGCCCAAGCACAGCAAGACACTAGCTGGCAGATGGGGAAAATTAGAAAACAAACAGCTAAATCAGAGTCATCAGCATTATCCAGACCTGAAGAGTATCATCCGTAGTATTATCCAATAAATAACTTCCACTCCAAGGCGATCCAAACAAATTTCAATTAGCTGCCATTTCTCCAGTTAGAAATTTCTAATAACTGTCCATTTATCTAATAACCACACTCTAGCACAGAGATAACTCAGGGTCCTAATGAGAGATTCAAGATTCAAAGGTTCCTTGTAAATCATGAGAGGCTGATAACTCTATGTCCGTTGTAATTTTCATATTAATTGTGTTGTTTGATTACTGCTAATCCGCATATGATAATAAGTGTTTTCAACAAGAACATTTGCTTAATCAGAACTTTCTATGCCCCCTCTAAGTAAGAAAAAAAAAAACAGACAGAAAGAAAATTTCACTTATAGGGAATAAGTGAAAATTGTACATAAAGCCATTTTCCCAGGCTGTTTCTTAAGAACATGCTTATAAGCCAATCCTGCAATATACCTAGCCAATAATCATTACCTCCTCTCCAAAGCCCATTTTGTGTCTTTTTAACTGACATTTTGGAAGTCACCTGAAAATATCAACAATTTGCCAAGACAAAACTTGGCCTTGGAGAAGACACCATATTCAACACCAATCTGGAGGAGACAGCATACTCAGTTCTTAATTCATCATGATTTTAATGGTTGTTTTCATCACTACACAATCGGAGTATTATAAGTTATTCTCAGAAAAACCTGCCTGCGGACAATAAAGAGTTAAGAGCAGAAAGTACACTCTGTAGAGCCCTGTGTCTGCCTCCTTATCTCCACCCCTCCTTCTGGGTGACACCACCAAATGAATAATGCCTTAGACATAGTTTTTGCAATGCTAATATTTGAACAGTAAAAGATACCTTAAGACCTTCATCAAGATTTTTTAAGGCCTCATTTAATGTCAGTGTCAAGGTTCTGTGAGGAATAATTAATAGAACCAAACAAGGTCTACGTGCCCATCGATCGCCAGGGAATTTATGCAGGTAACTCATTAATGCTACTGGGGGTTCGGCATGTAAATCCCAAAGCCTCAATAGGGAAATGGAACCCAGTGATTTTCCCCCCTATAAAAAACACAAACAACGACAAGTACAAAAGCAGATAACCTGAATCTCTATACAAACAGCTATATGGCTTGTAAGAAGTTTTCCATTTACATCCTGTCACCTCTTCTTTTCACATGTATAAAAGATGGGGCAATTATTTCAACAAACCTACCCATATAAATCAAGGCAGTTTTGCTGTGGGAAGGCTGAGTGTTTAAGGCATTTAATATTTCAGCATCGCCAGATTATCACCGGGATCCATTTCGCTCTGTGGTCAAGTACATGATTAGCGCTAGGACAGGATATTGGCCATTTTCTACAAAGACCTGCAAATCCTAGTAAACAAATACCAGTTGGAAAAATTAAGAACAAGTCTGTGGACTGGAATGCACCCTACTTGTAATGGGAACAAAAAGCTGGCAATCAAATCTAAAGAAAAAGCTAAATCCCAGCAGAATGACCTACTTTAAGGCGTTTGCCAAAGAGGCAGTGTTTTTAGACAGCTCTTCTGAAGTAGCGTCTTTCCGTCTATGCCATCTGCAGATTTATTACTTTGCTTGAAAAAAACAACCCAAAAAAAAAAAAAAAAAAAGCAAGCTCTATTCGGATGATACTAAGAGCCTGGTCGACAGGAAAGATTCCAGTATTGTGGGCACCACACCCACACCTACTGATGTGGTCCAGGGTTTTGCTTTAGAGGCACCTAATTAAGAAACCCTGACTCATTTACATGGAGACGTTTGATCTAAATTACACTCCAAACCGCACCAAATTGGGAGCATCTGTGAATGTGACATGTTTGTTCCCTGTGACGGCTAGAACAGGGCCAGCTCTGGACGACACATGTTCAAGTGACGAAAAATATTTCACATGTAACGTACTTCTGAGACCCACTTTTCCACTAATAATTCAGAGCCAGCCTGAGCAGTATCTGTACCTCCACAATTATTTCAGGCTGTGAAAAATTATGTCACTATTTTTTCTTTTCTCCAGCTAGAAAGAGGTAGAAGACCACCCACTTAGTTTGGTGTCATTGATAAAAGGCCTTACATGCAGCCAATGGCAAAAAAGCAAAGCTGGATAGGATAGAGGCTGGCCAGATATATATCAGTTCCAGGGTCCAAATAGACAGAGTGACGATCTAAAGGGATAAACGTCATCTCTGCCTTAACTTCTCCAGCCAGCCCCGCTGGTTTGCTGGATCTGGGCAGAGCTCTGCCTCCCACATGCACAAAGGTTGTACACTGTCCAGGAGAAGCAACTCATAAAGGTGAGGCTATTTCCAGGACGGAGTTCACCACCTACCAGTGAAGGCCATCTGGATGCACAAGCTCATTCCCACCAGGTGAAATGTCTACAAAAGTAAAAACATTTCTGCCTTGGATGCTGTGACCAGTACTCCAAAATCATTCACATAAAAATATATTGTATTTCAAGTATAATAAACAGAGTTCTTATAGTTACAGTCCACCCAGCACTTTGGCACCTGATAGATAGACACTTTACCTTATTAGAACATATGTCACCTAGGTTTCAGCAGGAGTCCAAGCAACAGGGAAAAAAGAAAAAAAAACCTTTAAAATATAATATGAGATTCTTTTGTCTAAGGAAGATATTAATGCATTTATCTGATGTACTGTTTTTGCAGTAGCTAGAATGAGATTTGAATATATTAATATTTTCAGCAGCAGAGCCCAGGGAGCCCAGTTAATAACTTATGCATGGATACATAGATAAACTTCAGACAGACGTAAGGTTTTCAGCTCTCATGTTGGTAATACTTAGAGAGATCGAATGAAAAGGCTGCTCGGCCTGAGTCTTTGTTGTGGGTATGCATTGTGACGGTATGGAGCCAGAGATCTTCTGGTTGTCTACACAGCCTGGATTCAATAAACTGTTATATATGCATATTATGACAATGCGGTCAAGGAAAGCAGGTTTTTTTACTCTATGTTCAAGTGCCTCTGTAGCCTAAATCTGGTGCTTATTTTTCTTGTCCCCATTCAATATGTTAACATATTCATAATTTGATACAGGTTACGTTCATTTTTTAATTAAAGTTACGGACCTAGTTGAGAAAGAATTCAGCTCACACAAAATGAAAAGTATTTCTCGTGTTTTCTATCGTCATCTAGGGCTCGGTGTTAGTCTGAGGCTGGACTGTTGCCCATAGGGCTGCCATAACAAAACGCCATGGGCTGTAGGGCTTCAACAACAGACACTGATTGTTCTTAGTTCCTGTGACTAGAAGTCCAAGATCAAGGTGACAAAGGAGTGGGTATCTCTTAGGCCCTCTTGCATTGGCTTGCAGATGGCAGCTTTCTAGCTGTCCTAGCCTCACATGGTCTTTCTTCTAGGCTAGGGTCTCCCTGTGGTTTCTCAGTGCATTCACAAGTCAAGGGGGTTAAAGGCAACTGTAGCCTTTTCCTTGTCTTTTACAGCTTACAGCTGTAATACAGCTACAGTGTGAGGTACTAGGAGTTAAGGCTCTGCCATGCACATAGAGCAGGCCTAAGTCAGCCCATGTTAAAGACCAAGACAAAATGCTTCCCCATTATCTTCACGTGGCCCCTGCCAAATATGTATTCATTTGAGCCCAAAACTCAAACCTGAATTCTTGTTTTTAAATATGTAGTGTCTCTCCAGTATCCTCCATCAGTAAAAACAATGATGACTTCGAAGGCTGAAGGGAACAAGGAGCAGTGTGACCCTTCTCGCACCTTCTGCTAGTCTGGCAGGAAGCTGCTCCACGTACAGTAAGCATTACCACAGGGCCCGCCTGAGCCCCACCTGCCTTCAGGGACCTGGTCTGGAGGCATAAGTGCCTCCTTCTCCATTATTGCACCCTCCATTAGGAGCACATAATGCGAGAGATATCACTTTCCCAATAAAACATTGCACTTACACCACACCTTTCAACTCAGCATTTCCAAATGCTTTAAAAATCATTATTATTTTTATTATTTATTTGTGGAATCCCAGAAGTCTACTCAGCACTGGGAAGTGCAGTCAAAGCCACAGAGCTATGGTCTTGGTTACAGACTTAAACCTACACCTAACTTTCCCCCTGGATGTGCCAGGAAAATACTGAAGTGGACATGTGTGGGTATATGGAGAAAAAAAAAATGCAAGCAGATGCTGAGACCCGAGATGCCCTGTTACTTACACACCTAAAGAAATTTAGAAAAAGCCCACGTGTTAGTTTTAGAGCAACGAACTTCAGCCAAACCAAGAAGAAAGCAGAAAATATTCCCAAGTTCAAAAAAGAGAAATGAATTGTCCTAACCAAGGTCATCGAAAATACTTTTAAAAGGATTATTAAGCAATGCAGGAAATAGAAATCAATTATGTTCTGCTTATTGTTCCCTGGTCATTATTTCCTGGGTCAAATCTGCTTGACACTAAATTTAATACAGCCTTTCATCAAGTTGAAAGGGCTCAGAGACACTTTCACTGGCCAGCCAGCCACACAACTTCAAGGCTGTTGGTGACCCAGTCTGTTCTGTTTCCCAAGATTTCCATCATAACCTACTGTGCCAGCTGAAAGCATTGAAACAATGTAAATGCTTCCCATGCCTTCAACAGCGTGAGTATATGTGGTCTTAGCCCTTCATTGCTTGACCTATTCCAAAGCCTGTAACACAGTAGGTTCTCACTAAATGTTCGTGAGATGATCGAGTAATAAATTTCCAGAGTATTCTCCAAGGCTTTCTCCTTGTTCCTTCAACAAAGTTACTAAGACAGACAAAGTACACATGCTGATTAATCACGAATGAGAAAATGCTTTAACAAAATAACCAAACATTTTTAGAATGTGTGTGTCAAAAAAAAAAAAAACCCCTCTTGAATTTAGCCAGGGAAGATTTTTCGGGAAGACTGAGTCCCAGGAGCTTCTGTGATAATGAGAGGAAACAAGCATTAATGGGTACGTATTCTAGAACATGGGCCAGACCAAGGATAAACACTGAAGTTCAGCAAACAAATGGGGAAGTGAGGGTGCTGAGGAAGCTGAAAGCTAGATGACTTGGAGTGTCCTAACGAGAGGTACTCACAGACGGTAAAGAGCACCAGGTAGAGAAAGGCATCAAAGCCATGCTGTTGTTCACATGATTGGGATTGTCCCAAAGTACTGATGTGCTGCAGCCAAGGAGAGAAGGAAGCTTCTTCAATCACCTTTGTTTGGTGCAGACACCACCTTCTGCATTCTGCATTGTCCCCAGAGCTAGACATTTAAAAAGGCCATGGAAACCATCTGTAATTTACAGAGGTGAGATACAAAAGGGTGTTTTTTGTGCTTAGAGACAGGTATGGAATAGTTCTTTGTCCCTTATCATCCCAAACTGATAGTGTGCAAAGACTATACTAATTCTGTAGTGAGCAATCCTGAGCCTGTCAGAAGGAGGAAATACAAGGTGTCTTCTGAAAATGAATAATCAAGGCCACTTAAAAGTTGCTGGCCTCATCTTGAAACTCCCCAGAAACAGTAACACAGTACAAATGGAGTTCAAAAGGCAGCCCTACACTTGAGGAGAAAAAATTTCCATTGCATGGCTTGGCTTACACTGACCACCCAATTAGATTTTCGTTTATTTTGCACACATTCCTAATCCAAAGGGAGGTGTCTCTTTAAAAATGTAACTTGAGTTTAAAATCAGGAAATGGTGAAGTGGTTTCATGGAGAGATGCAGGTGGAAGGTGACTGTTTGAGACGTGGATGGGGACGAGGTTGATTGATTTTTAGTTTTATTGCCTCTCAGTTGTCGGTAGCTAGACCTTTAAGGAGGAGAAGGAAGGGGAAGGAAAGGGAGGAAGGAGGAGAAAGAGAAAATGAAGAAGGAGGAAGAGTAAAGATAAAGAGAAGGAGGAGAGGAAAAGGAGGAGAGGAAGAGGAGGAGGAGGAAAAGAAGAAGCTTTGAAATAGTATGCAGAGTGCTGAAATTTACTTACAGACATCTGGGAGTTTAGAGACATCCAAAAAAGGCACATAAAAATAGACCCATGAAAGGGACCAACAATGACCTTTATTCTCATGTCAAAAGAGAAAAGGTGTATGGGTTTTTCCCACCAGAAAGGAAGCTGCCTATTCTTCTGATTTCAAAGATGAGCAAACTCGGGACTTTCCCGGGTCACCTATCTAACTATGAGGATCCTATAACCGAAGGTTACTAGCATTGAGGAAAGAAACTAGAAATAGACTAATTTAAAGGCATTTGAGCTACACCTAACTAGTTATTCTAGATTATTAAATACAGCCAAGGGATTTACACTTTTTAAAATTTCCAATAGAATAATTTCACCACCTATTCCCCCTCCATCAATCTACCAGGATCACTAACTACTATTTCTCATAAAGAATGATGACTGAATTCCATCATCATTACCCTTGGGATTCTTGCCTCTAAAACAGACTCTTCATCCACACTGAACCTTCCTGTCCAGGTTCCTCTCTGTGGTCTCTGCCTATCCTAAATTCCATAAATTGCCAGAGGCTCTTGTTCGGTCCTATACATGGAGATCTTTCTCTACTCTGACTGTATAGCCTTTCTTAGAGCAGATGTAGAAGAGAATGTGGTGCTTCACATAGGAGATGAAGTGAGCGTAGGCAAAGCCTGGCATTCTTATTTGATTCCTTCAGAATGCTAAACATGAGTGGATGCAATTAATTGATCACTATCCATGCATCCCATACTTTTCAATTCCCCAGTACCCATGTAAAGCCAGATGCACACAGCGGCCCATTCATCTGGAGTTTGCAATGGCTAGAGGACCTTATTTCTCTCTCTCTCTCTCTCTCTCTCTCTCTCTCTCTCTCTCTCTCTCTCTCTCTCTCTCTCCTGGAAAATAAATAAATAAAAATATTTTTAAAACATAATTTCTCAATTTCCCACTATGTAAAGCAAGTATTATCCTTTGTGCACAGAACAAAGATCTAGCATCCGGCTTTGCACCCACAACTGAATACAGAAGGCTCACTTAGGTGTGAGATCTCCTCCCTCCTTAGAGTCACTTGTGCGTAAGCATCACTCCAAGTTTGTGGATCTGATAGATGAATCCCGGAGTCATTTCCCAATTCCTTACAATAGTCTCCCTCCTCTTATTCATGGTTTGTTTTTAAAGGTTCCAATTACTGTCAGTCAATGGTAGGCCCAAAACATATGTTACATTCGATCAGCTCTTATTTCACTTATCAGTGACCACCGAGCACAACAACAGTGAGTTAAAGGAGGCACCAACATATAAACACAAAGGACACATTCCCTCTGCTGGTACTATGTAGCGACACTATGGGGCATGTCAGAAAAAAACAGACTATATACAGTTTGGTGCTATCTGCAAGTTTGATCGTCCATTGGAAATATGGAAACCTATACAAGACTAAGGGGGGATTAGTGTATGTGGAAAGTAACGCTGCACCAAACTGAGGTGCAAAGGGGAAAATAACAAAATCTGACTCTTGATATCTCTGGATAGATGTGGCCAGGAAGAGTGTGCAAAACGGAAATCAGAAATGTTCTCAGAAGTTACCAGTGAACCCAGTCACTGTACAGCTACTTGCAAGTACTTCACAGAGGGAAGGAAGGAAGTCTTGAGTTAAACAAGCCTGTGGCTCTTCACAGCACACATTTAGACACTGCTGTCCTTGCCCCTGATTTTCCTTTGCCTTGTTTTTTCTCGTGTTTTAAATGTATTTTTAACATTTCTATATTAAATGCATTTTCAAAATATGATACATTCTTTTACTTTAAAATGTAGGGATAGAAATCAGGTTAACATCTGATCAAATAATTTTTATTTATTATTTATTTGCAAAGAGAGAGAACGAGAATGGATGTGCGAGGGCCTCTTGCCACTGCAAGTGAACTCCAGATGCATGCACCACATTGTGTATCTGGCTTTACTTGGGAATTGGACAATGGAACCCATGCTGTTAGGCTTTGCAAGCAAGCACCTTTAACCGCTGAACCATCTCTTCAGCCCCAAATAAAATTTTTAAAATTTAGTGCTTAAATTGACACAATATATTCAGAGATGCTTGTGGACATGGTAAAAGTAAGTGACTTATAGCTTCATATATTTTCAGTAAGTGCAGGACCAGGGTTTAGGGAAGATCTAAAATGTGTGAGTTACAGGAGGAATATAAAAAACACAGGTAAGAAGAAATGTTTAAGAGAGATGAGTCAGCAGTTAAAAGCACTTGTCTGCAAAGCTTGATGGCCTATGGTCAATTCCCCGACCACCCATGTAAAATCAGATGAGTGTTCACTTACAGAAGCAAGGGACCCTGCCACAGATCCAGGTGCACACTCGCGTGCACACACTCCCACATGCAATTAAATATATATTTTTAAATACAGGTGGACATTAATAAAGTCAGAAGATGGGAAGGCCAATTGAAAGATAGAAGATTTTAATAGAATGAAAAAAAAGAACAGTCCTCACTGAACAGTGTGACAATTTCATAGTCTGAAAGACCTTGTCCTCAAATACCAAGATGCTTTGCAAAGAGATGAGAATTGAGGTTAATTAATACTAAAAGATATGATTTCTTAGCATTTCCTGGTAAATTAATGTCAAGACAATAATGAAAAGCTCTTGCTGCTCTCTCTCTCTCTCTCTCTCTCTCTCTCTCTCTCTCTCTCTTCCTTTTTCTGTCTTTTCTGAATCATTCTGAGCTCACCAGAATGCATGTCTCCTCGCTGTCTTCACCATGCTCAACTGTACTTCCTAATGGAGAGGGAGGCTCAGAGCCATGGATGACTCCAGTCATGTCACATGAATCTCAACTGCAATAAAGAAAGCCTTGTCTGGGATTCCTCCAGTCATGAGGCGACTGCTGATTCATGGGAGCACACTTAACTCAGGAACAGGGAGAAAGCACTTCTGATCAAATGGCCACTGCCTTCCCCACCGGCAGTGAGTGTCATTGTCTGAGACTAGCTCTCATGGACCTTGGAAGAATCAGACTGAAGCACTTTGTAGGCAAGCTGAAAGGATAGGTATCTGATTTGCTTTAACTGCAGGCATGTGTGTGACCAAATAAAGCCTATCCCTGAAGAGTCTTTTTCCAGATGTATACATAGCATTTGTACTTTATCGGAGCCCATTTTGAAGAGAGAAGGCCCTTCAAAGTAATAAAAACCTTGTGGATGCAGGGTTTGGTACTCAAGAACCCAGATTACAATTCCCAGTTATGTCCATGAACTGTGCCTGTAATTGCTGATTTCAACTCGACGCTAAAACCTATCCAACTTCATTTTTTTTTCCAGAAAATACAGTGACAGGTTTAACAAAACTATTCTCCAAACTCCTTTTTTTGCATGACAAGATACCGTAAATTTTCAGTCAGAGCTGTCTGCTAATTTGCTTAGAGACAAAAAGAAGTCATTCCCTGTCGTTATTTCGTCACTCTATGGGACTTTTGAAGCAAGAGGTTTTCCCTGTGCTAAGGATGTTGTCACCTACCTAGGACAGTAGAGGATGCTTGAATGTCTTGGAGAGGACCTGGGAGAGGCTAGAGAATATATAACATTGAATTCACAGGTGTCTTTAAAGTATTTAGGTCCAAATGATCATTGTAATATCCATGGCCTACATTTCACTTTGTGCATCTGTCTTTACGTGGGCACTGGGGAATCAAACCCAGGCCATCAGGCTTTTGCAAACAAGTGCCTTTAACCACTGAGCCATCTCTCCAGCCCCATGGCCTACATTTCAGAAAGAAAACAAATATGGTTTAACAAATTTCTTTTAATCTGATTTTTTAATCAAAAGGGTATATAAAAGTCTGTTGTGAGAAATTCCTTTTTATATGAATTTATTTTTCCAAAAACAAATGTAAACTGTACAAAGACTGAAAACTCAAATACCTCATTTTAAATTTCATTTGCTTTTATGTTGGCCCATTCTCATCCACATTAACATTTGAGCTTGAATTTTCCTGATGAGTCCTGTCTAAGTAGGCTGGAATGTGTGGGGAGCGCCTACCTTGGTTTAGATGTGCATGAATGATAAATTCCCCTCAGAAAATCACAGTCCTTCTCTCGTCAGCAATAGCCAGGGGCAGCAGCAAAGGAAGTGAAGGAAGTCCATCATGAAATGTCCAGTGTCAATGTGTTCCCCAATTTACTTACTGACCTTCAGCTCACAGCCACACTGCTGACCTCCCGAGTTGGAGCCTGAGGGGGAAATGGCACTGAGTACCAATTCCTATGTCCTCTTGTTCTGTGGTCTCAATTAAGTGCTAATTAATTACCACTGGCATCTTTGGCATTGCTTGTCAAATTGCATTTAAGAGTATCTTTTCACTGTTTAAATATCAGAGGTCCAAATTTCACAGCTAAAAAAAATCTCCTGTGTTACTCTAACCTCGTGTCTTTTTCCTCTTCTCAAAACTGCGTTTAAATTTTCAACAAATATGTCTATAATCACTGCAGGTAGTTTTCAGATACAGCCAACAGGAATTGGTATTGTCAATTTTGATTAATAGTTCTTCATTAATAAACATCCTGTTATTCAGTTTCCACCTGCAGTTGCTGATGTTGCCTGGAATCAATTAACTCATATAATTTGATTTATTTTACAAAGACGTTTTGGGATGTGCTGGGCTGATGATAACAGTCCTATTTCAGTAATTCTTGATGGCAAGTTAGATTGTACCTGAATGGATCTCTCTTCCTGTGTGGATGTGCACACATGAGGGTGTGTTTTGCAAGCAAGTAGGAAAAAAAATTCCTTGAAGAAAACTTGAATTTAAAAATTCATTTAAAAAACATCATGGGGGGTATTCTTCCTGAATATTCTCACTTTATCTGAAGACTCCTGAGGAACACAGATCCTGGCTTGTTCTGTATCCCCTCTTAATCAAGCCCTTTTATTTACAGATTAGTGAGACTTCCATTAAATCCAAGAACAAAGTAGAACTCTGAACTCATCAGTGAGTGCTAAGATGGAGAACAGATATGAGATTTGGCTGTGTGTACAATTTTGTTTTGCATTGCTTGGCTTAAATGCAGTTTCTTCCCCCCCCCCCCCCGTTTACATGCCATCATTCTCTAGTTTAATATTCAGTCCCAGTTAGTTACTATATGAGAACATATCTTAGATTCTATGGACACTTAGGAGACACAATGTTTGTCCAAGTGACAAAACCCCAACTCAAACTGGTTAAACACAAGTGAGAATCTACTAGATGACATAAAAGTAAAGCCCATGGTTAGAAAAGTGACTTTGGACGTGACTAGAGCCCACTGTCGAAGGGTTTTACTAGGACTTTGCCTCTTTCTGCCTCTAAACTGAGCTCGTCGCTGGGGTATCTCTATGTTGACATAAGAGCCCTTCTTCCTGGCAGCAAAGTGGCAATGCCAGGATGGAATCGGGTCAGCTTTACATCCTCAGGGGAACATGAGCTGCTCTATTGCTGTGGGAATAGTAAAGTCCCAGGAATTATTTCCCTTGGCCTGGCTTGGGAGCCTTCTTTATTCCTTGTTTGCTCCTGATTAAGATTTATGGCACACAAATGGTATGGCTCTCTTTAGCCTAGTATGGAACTCAGGGCCACCCTGGGTTAACCTCACTCAGAACACAGAGATGGGGAGTGTGGAAGAAGCAGTTTCTCCCAAACACAATCTAAGAAAAAAGGAGAAACAAAGAGAGGAGGAATAATGGCAGGCACAAAAAAGGCCAGAAAAGAAGAAAAAAAAAATCTACTCATCTGTAAGCATAAATTATCATTACAATCCTTGATAGTAATACTACTTCAATCTATCAACCAATAGATGTAAATTAAGACAAGTTCATATTAAGTATTGCTGGTATCTATAATTAGGAAAAGTTGCCTATTTCCAATTGTCTAGCAAATTGACGTTCAGTTTTCGAGTTGAAGTCATATCTATCTATCTATTCATCTGTTCATCCACATAATATAAGTGAGCCCCCATTGGGAAACATGCACTGAACTACAAAAATATGTATAAATAAACCTCTATAACATCTGTGAATAAATATCTATTTATGGAAGTAGAAGGGTTTGGTAATAAAAAGATATAGCTTCTTGGGTGGAGAGAAGGCTTGTTAGTTAAAGGTGCTTGCTTGCAAAGCCTGATGGCCTGGGTTCAACTCCCCAGTACCCACATAAAGCCAGATACAAAAAGTGGCAAATGTGCCTGGAGTTAGTTTGCAATGACAAAAGGCCCTCACATGTCTGTGTTCTCTCTCTCTCTCTAATAAATACATAATGAATATTTTTAAAAAGAAGTATTCTTTTTCTTAGAGAGAGAGAGAGAGTGCTTGAGAATGAAATAGAGCTCAGTTCCAATCTCAGAATTTTTTTGTTAGTTTTAACCAAATTCTTATTTCTTCTAAACTTTAATTTTTCTATCTAAAAGTTGGTATATTATGAGTATTTTATGGAATGTATATGTATATTTTGTATTATATGATGTGCTTTGCATAAAGCCAAGTAATAATGTTACTTTTCAAAAATCATTAGTTATTACTGTGCATAGTCAATGAGATAATATTAGCAAATCACTTTACATTGTGCCTGGTGCATAGTAAGTGCTCAGAAAATGATAAGTGGCAGCTATTAACTGCCACTTAATCTGTAAATTTCACTACATAAAATAGAATGGACTAGATCTATGGATATAAAAATTTAAGAACTAAAGTATTATCTACTGTGATATATTTGGAATTAAAATAAATAAAAAAATTTTTGAGCATTCAGTCATACCTAACCTCATCCTCAGAGAAAAACCCTTTAGTAATTTTAAATAAAATAAAAGTTATTATCTTCTCTCCAAAGAAAGTGTTCCCAAAGCAACTCTCTTCCTTTTTGCTCTCCTATTTCATCAGCTTACATAATATTTAATTAAATTACATAATTACAATAATAAGTACAACTGGCATAAACTTGTTTGGGTCTCTCTCCTGGGACTTCCCTCTAGTGGGAACAGATGTGCACAGTTGAGATTCATTAGCTAGCTGGGAACATGGAATGTTTTGTGGGCACTGGTCAGTCTATTTTGCAGAGGAACTAGAGATCTGGATGGTGGAAATCCACCAAGACAGGGTCTATTGCATCGCAGGAGTCTTTCACATTCTCTTCTTCTACCTGAATTCTCCTAGTTTGAAAACGTTGCCACAAACTTGACATATTTATTAAACATCTAACCATAACTGATATGGTCAAAGCATCACAATCAGAATGTTAAGCAAGCTTTCCAAACTCAATTTTGTCTACAGTCACCACCCTATGTACTGGTCAGAGCAATTGAAAAGAACATGATAGATTATGTGTGATAAATACTTGGGGATCCCCTAAATTCAAAATTCTTAAATACTAGGCTATATTTCCTTTTAAGAAGAACATAATAGAAACATGTTTCACAAGATGAAATGGCACTATGAGTTGGAGAGAACGGAAAAAAAGGAATGCACTTATTTAATGATAGTGACAAATTGTGTGAAGCAAAGGGGCCATCTTTCCATCCTTCCTGATGATCTCAAGTTTTGAAACTGCTGTGTTTACTGTTTCTTGCCATTCTCAGAATCACAACGGGGAAGGCATTAGCAGATGTGAGTTCTTCACTTGGGTTTGGTGGAATTTGTGATTCTGGGTTGCTTTAGGTTATTCTGTACTCATGAGCAGCTGAAACCTAAAGATCTTACTGGTAAGCAGGTGCTGCTATTAAGACTAGTATTACAGACACTCTCCATGTACCTTAGGAAGTCAAAATTTGATGATCAGAATGGAAAATAAACTTTATCATGCAGAAATTTTCAAATCCGGAAGGAATGTGCTTTTCACTGGTCGTTGGTTGAGGCCATTTAGGGTACTAACCAATAAAGCCATATTCCCATTCTCAATTGTGTTGGGAAGAAGATTGGGATTTTTCCCAAATTGTCTCCAGCATCCATATCAGAAGCCAACACTGAGCTGGATGGTTTACCTACCCAGGAGACTTAAGCCAGATTTTCTTTAAACTTCTATAAATTCCAAACAGGAATCCAAACAGATCCTGGGGATCTGTTTCAACATCATGGAGGCCGATCAGTAGCACTATTTATGTGAGCTATGGCCTCTATAGTTATGAAAGATTTTAGTGAGAACAAAATTTAAAGATTAACAAATACCTTGGGTAGGGAAAAAGGTTTGTGAGCAAAGTCATTAGGTTGACTTTGTTTTAATTTTTTATTTTTCTTAATTCATGGGTTGAATTGGTTATACAATGCAAAGCACATTCTCTGCTTTGAAAAAAGAAAAGTCAGTCAATAGTATTTTTACACTAATTCAAGTGTCAAGAAAGGCACTCTGATTGATCCTATTCTTTGATTGGAATCCATGCCCAATCCTCACCCCAAAACATCCATTTAAACATATAACCAGATGTACTCATTAAGAGAAAAAGTAATATTTTGATGAACAATCGTGGAGTATGTTGAATAAAAACTTCTAGAAAGAGGGACTGGCCAGGTCACAAGAGGAATAGTTGTCTGCTGTATTAAAAGGTTGAGATTTTACCTTTGGAAAAACTAGAAAGACGGTGTTGGTTGTGAAGTAAGGACTGGGCCACATGGTGAAGCTAAGAGCAGTCACCTGCAACATGTCATCGACGAAGGCACTGGTATGTGCTTGGAGCAGATGCTGTGGACTTGGGATAGTAGAAAAGACAACAGTGCAGGAGGAACCGGCAAAACAAACAAACAAGATCAGAAGAGAGAGCTCCCCAGCAACTCAACTGGGGTCCAGAGCTGGATTCAGATCCATCAATGGGAAGAAATGCAAAACCAAGGACCATTTGAGAAAAGTGGCCTCTGACAACTGAGTCTTGCTGTATCTTAGGGTGCGTGAGTTGGCAGAATCCACGGACTAAGCTATAAAAATCTTGGGCACAGCTAAGGCAGAAAGACATGGTACCACAAACCTTGGGAAATGATGTTCTTTTTCATTCTGCTCTGGAGTTCCCATTAAAGTCAAAATAAAATTTTGGCTAGGAAGATGATCCAATAGACAAAGGACTGCCACACAAGCACAAGTTCCTGAGTCTACAAGTTCATGGTGAATAAGAGACCCTGTCTCAAATTAGGTGGATGGCCAGTACTGATAACCAAAATTGTCCTCTGACTTTTGCCATGCACCATGGCATACATGGACACACATATGCACACATACACACCAAAAAAAATTAAATTAAGTGTGTTCAGCCCTCCAACTCTTACAAAATCAGGACTTCAGCACCTCTTGGCTCACCTGTTTGTGAGTGCACTTCGTCTAGTCATTTCTGGCCTGGTTGCTGGTGCTGCCCTACCTCACACCAGCATCCCCTTATCTTGAGTTCTACTGCCTTGTTTTCCAGCAGATGGCTTCTGGCCATCACACTGGTAGAATTTTACCCAAGATTAAGGAAGATGACATAGCATCCAGCCCAGCAGATAATTAAACATGTCAACCTGCAGAGCAGGCATCCCTGGTACTGAAAGTCACCCTTTTCTCCCCACTCCCTCCTCTGAGTGTCTTTCCACTTGGCCCCCAACCTCTTACCACGGCACTGAATCCTGTATTTCCTTTTCATCATCTCTGCTTTTGTAGACAGTTTTCTCTTTTATACAGAAAAAAAAGGTTCTTGTTTTTGCTGTCTGTGTTCCAAGGATTATCTTTTTTAAAAAATATTTTATTTATTCATTTTTAAGCAGAGAAATACAGAGAAAGAGAGAGGGGAGAGAGAGCGTGCACCAGGGCCACCACCTTAAGGGTCTGGCATATATGGTTTCTGAGGAATTGAACCCAGGTCCTTAGGCACCAGAGGCAAATGCCTTAACCGCTGAGCCATCTCTCCAGCCCAGGATTATCTTTTTTACAATCAAAAAAGCCCATCAAAATGTTTTGCTAAGCAAGAATGAAAAACAGTGATTTTTCTCACCTATGTGGAATTTTTAATGGCAGCTATTCAAATAGCATTTTCTCTGGTATACCTGAATCTATAAATTGAGTGCGATTATACCTCAGATTACTATAGCTAAACTGGTCTGCAGATCTTCTGCTGGCCTATTCCTGTATGTGTGGACCCTTCTGACTACCACTGTCTGACTGCATCTTAACAGCAACAGACTTGTCAAAATCTACCTCTTGATTTTCGGTGACAGGTAGAGATGTAATCTCAGCAGCGGTAATTCCCTTGAGTCATTCATTGCACATGCAAAATATTTCCTCAATTGAAAAGTGCTACTGGAGGATTTCACTCAAAACTCCAGCCTTGAAATTGCAGTGTGGGATCTAGTAAAAGAGCAAGGCAATATTCTCCCCGGGCTGCTGATACCATTTGAAAAATTTACATCTCGAAACAGTGTCCTGGTGGTGATAACAAGCGTAATGTCAGCGATCTGCCAGGTCTGCCAGGTAAAGCGGGGGCACTTTCCTGTCTTCTTGCAAGATAAATGTGGGCCCTGGGCTGTCAGTAGCACCCAAGCTATTTAGTGCCTTTAAAGAAAATGAAACTCCCTGAGGAAATGGTGGGCACACAGGTTCTGCTCAATTTCCACTTGGAGGACTACATTTTTGTTTGAGCATTGCTTTTCTTTTTCAAATACGGAACAAGTCTATATTTTTCAGAATACTAAACTTGTGAATAATTTTTTTAAAAAGAAAGAAAAACAAGCAAGGGTTTAGCAGTTCCAGTCAACCGACCCTATCATTTGTGATATTGTTTCCACTTCTTGTCACCTAGCCCCCCCCCACTTGTCCCATTCCAAATTCCTGAACCAAACAATGACAAAGTTATAAAAGTACCCAAGCAACTCACCAGCATCGACAAGTACTGGGCCCTTGACAAGCCCAGTGAAGGCATCACCTGGGCAGGTGACAGACACATGGGCCCTGGCTAGGGCATTAGTAAACAACATCATTAAGGACTAATTAGATAGCTTTTGTTGAAATATTTCCAAAGAAGCCAGCAAAATAAAGCTGACCTAAAGAAAATATTTTAAAGTCTCCCACTGAGCATGCTCAGAAAGAGCATTTTAACTTTTTTTATTTTTAAAATGCTCAGCCATTTTCTTCAAAAACTTGGCTTGCTCTTCCTAATTCAGTGATAACTGAAGTCATGCCAACTTTGATGTTTTTAGCTTCAGCTGTTTTAGAGCTATATGTGATCCCCCCCAAAAAGGTTGGAATGATTTTTTTTCCTGAGTGAAGAAGGAAACATATGTTTTAACCATCATGTGCCTTTTTTTAAAAGGATGAATTAACATCGTATAATATTTTATCGTTAGGCTTAAAATAAAAATTTACATTGAAAGTCAAAGAAACATTTTTTAGAAATTAAAATGGAGACTCGGGCCTTTAGGAACTAAGGTCATGGATTGAATCTGTCTTAACAAGTACACGTGGTGGCTTTCGTGTCTGCTTCTATTGTGTTTAAAATGGCAGCTTGGAGACTTGAGTAAGGACCACACACAAACTGAACGTCAGTACATCAAAAGAATACAAAACCAGTATGCAGAAACACTGAAACATCTTGAATACATTTTTTTCTAACCAGATATATGACATTAAGAATGGGGAGAAAATGAACTTAGAATGCTTTAATCCACCTGATGATCTGACTTTTCCTTCTAATTTCTAGAAAGCAGAAAGGGAAATAAACAATGGGGCTTAGTGGTACCAGATATAACTGATCCCACTGAAGAAGAGAGAAGGAGAGGAGAAGAGAGTAGGGAAGGGAAAGGGAAGGGAGAGGAGGGGAGGGGAGGGGAGAGGAGAAGAGGGGAGGGGAGGGGAGAGGAAAGGAGAAGAGAGGAGAGGGGAGGAGGGGGAAGGGAGTAAAGGGAGGGGAGGACTGTCTGGGAGCCTTGTCTCAAGCCTTTCCCATGAAAGGCTCTATTTTGTCAGTGTCCCAAAATCATATCTGGTCATGGGGCCTCCTCTGGACACACCAGAGATGGTAAAGAAAGACAGAATGATAACATCAAATGGCCTCTCCAAGCTTATGTGTTGATGCTAAAGGTATTCTTTTGAGAAGTGAGAACTTTGGAGATAGGGCTGGAAGAAATGGATCACCCGATACCTTCTTTATCCCCCCTTCTCTCCTCTTCTCTTCTCTCCCCATCCCCCTCTCTCCTCTGCCCCTTCTTGTCACCATGAGGTGAACAGCTTCCATCAT
This sequence comes from Zapus hudsonius, assembly GCA_004024765.1. NCBI lineage: Eukaryota > Metazoa > Chordata > Mammalia > Rodentia > Dipodidae > Zapus > Zapus hudsonius. The sequence continues at coordinate 105,100 of PVHP010000267.1, forward strand.
CAGGATGTTTTGTCCAAGTGCATGGAGCCAAGTGACCATGGGCTGAACTCACTGAAATAATAAAGCAAAATCAATCATTACCTCATTAAGTTTTCTCTCAGGTACTTTGGTCACAGCTACATAAATGCAGGGCAATTAGGGTGAAGGCAATCATTGTCTGGAAGGTAGATAAGTGATCCAAGGGAGGTGGGTGTCTCATGTGACTCTTAGCAAGCCCACTATTGATGCAAAACTGATATAAGAGGTGGCATCTGCTATCAGGAGGAATATTTCCCACGTCCCAGTAAATAGAATCATTGGAAGGTATGATGCTTCCAGATGAGATTTTGCACATGATTATGGAAAGACAAATCTAGAGGTCTAATAATAACCAAGTTCAATTTTTCTAAGTCTTAAATTCCCACTCCATCCTGGTACGCACCCAAAATTCTAGAAGAACAACAAAAAGAAAGAATTGGTAAAGAAATGACAAGTGTCTCACTGTCTTATAATGTCAGAAGAACTATGGGCAGAAAAATTGAAACCAGAAAGAAAGGAAGGTTTAAAAGGAAATTGAGTCTGTGTTTACAAAAGGATTCCAATTCTGGGTAAACTGTCCAACTCAACCAGTTGCTTTGCAGAAATATGATTAAAGTGATGACTGAGGTGTTTTGTGTCCCAGCCTCAGTTTCCTTTATTCCCCTCTGAGTCCAGTGACAGCCAATCAGAAAGGAACCTGGCCTGGAGGCTTGTCAGTGATAATAATTGAAAACATCTGTCCATGTCGCAAGGGTGGGGAGCCAGGCTTTCCTGACAGAGGGAGTTCTCAGACAGCAGAGCCCTGACCACGACTGTGCTCATGTTCTCCTTCACAGACTTCTCACCGCCAGCTGTCTTTATTCTCCTGCCAGGAAAGTGAGGGGCCTGGGGCTCTGACCCAGGCTGGGGTTAAGTGAGCCGGGCCCAGGGAAAGGAGGGGGACTGGCTGGCTCAGATCTGAGTAGTAAGACAAGGTATTACCGGTTGGGAACTAAAGGACTTTGCAGTCAAGGGCAAAGAAGAGCAAGAAGAGATAGGAAATGGGTTGTGATCACAGAGAGCTGGAGAAGTTCAGGTTCTAGACCCTGGTGACCTGGGCATAACCTTCTCAATGGGACATCAGGCAACTTCCATGAGCCACAAGAGTCTCATCGTTGAACTAGGAATACTAATGACATGCACCTCATAAAGCTGGTGGCAGGTGAATTAAGACAACGCATTTCAGTGGCACCATGCGGAGACTGCTCACACATGTCTACTTTGTCAGGTAGAACAAGGCTCCACAGACAGCCTTTGAAGTGCCAAATCTAAAAGCAGGGACCTTTCCTGGAGGCAAGAGAGGGGAGTCTCTGGGGGTAGAAGTATAGTGACTTAGACAGTCACCATATTTTCTCTGCAAATATCACCGAGCTCCTACCTGTGGCCTTTCTTAAACTACTTTAACATCCTGGGCTGATGTTTCTGTGACCTCTTCAGAACCAAGCTTCCTCTGACCCACTTCCATACTGTGCACCGCACTCACTATTGTTGACCTATTTGCCTCCCCTAGCTCCTGGCACACTGGTGTCTCGCTCCTCGTCCCTGCAACATGACAGATCTTCCAACTTGGTATTGAACACAGCAAGAAAATATTTTTTTAAATACCCATAAACCTTATTTCCCTCAACTGAAGAGAAAATTCCAGATTGTAGGTTAGAGTAAATCTAAACCAAGGAAAGTTGGAACACAGAGAAGAAAGAAAACAAAGTTCTTAAGAGGAATGTTGAGATGTTCAGCTTGCTTGCACTGGGAGACAATTTTAAAAAAAAGAAAAGAAAAAGACGTTTGGAGATCTCTTAAAGCAACAGATTTAGAAAAAAAACCATGTACAAGCAAAAGACTATAAATAACGTTTAAAAATATCAAATTATCCTGATTATTTCATTGTTTAAGATATCTTCTACTTGAATTAATCACCCTAGAAATTGTACTAACAGCCACATCACAACTGTATTCATAGCCAACTCCCAGCTATTTGATGTATGATGTTCTCTTGGATACTAGAAAGAATAAATCCAGCTTGCAAAGGAGCAGAACTTACTAATAGGATGGGGTTGAGGTCCTGAGAAAATCTTGCTCAACACATGGGTGGCAAAAAATAATACAAAAAGAGAGACACGGAGAGGCCACTCTGTCTCATTAGTTAGGAACAGTTCTGTATTGTATACGTATCCAACATAAACACTTGGCTAAGGATGTTATTCTCCTGACAGTGTTTGCCTTTCCTTATGGTCATCAGCTGGGTGACTACCGCTACTTGGCTGAGAACCACTTCATCCATAAAGACAAGCTCCATAAGTAATAACGAGTGTGAGTTTGTGTTTCTTGCAAAGCCAGAATTCAGATTCAACAAGAGTTTTTCTGACTCAATTGAAATGAATCAAGCTGTTTGGCCTATCTGAGCCTCAATAAATCAAGGGTGTTATGATATTGGGAATCCTCCGGAATAATGCATTGCAGTGAGACATGACACAAGACTACAAACGTGTAAATGCAAAACAAAGACACTCCATCACTTTACAGTGTTTTAATAAAATGATCACTTAACAGCTAACATTAGTACATCTTTTTAACCAATCAGAGACTGTCCTTCTAAAGACATTCTCGTCGATATGCATGTATGACCAGAGAAAGGCTTAATCTTTTGATAACAAAATATTGGCAGGAGAATGGACATCTACTGAGAACTGGATTTTAAAAATACATGCTCTAAAGACTGTAAAGATTCTTTTTCTAAAAATGAAGCAGGTGCTAATCTGAATGAATCATGGAACTATCTCATTTTTGTAAATAAGCTTAAAACTCCTTAGAATATTATTCACCCACATAACTTCTTTCTAACATATCCCTAAGGTACTATCTGTCTACTTTGCTATCTCTCCCAAGTTATAGTTCTCCCTTCTTTTAGGCTCACGTAAGTGTCAAGTGGCTCAAACCTCACTTCCCAACAGCTTGCCTCTCCAGTTCCCAGATTCCCGACTATCTAGGAGATAACTTGTATGACTTCCATAGAAGTCTTGGGTTTCCTTTCGAAATCATTCTGCCTTCGAGTGGCATGTTCCCGGCACATAGGTCACCATTCTCCATCCCCAAGCCAACGTAGGCATGGTTGGTTGATCATCCCCTCCTTTCAATCAGTAGCTTCAATTCGATGGTCCTCTCCCATAAAGCACTCAGACTCCCTCAGGCAGGTAAGGCACTCCTGTGTGTGTGGGCACCACCCTGCCACCATTCCTCCCTTCTTCCAAGAGAATAAGAGGTTCATGTTCATGTCTGGTTTTCTTCAGTGTCTTTTTTTTAATCTTTCTTTTAAAAACTTTATATTATAAAGATATATATGCATATCCTACATACAATCTATAATGCATGCATAAACATATATTTAAAATAAGCAAGTACTATTACAACCACTTACCTGTCAGGTTTCTCTTATTTTGGAATTGGATCCTGTGATTGCAGTGTGCCTCTGAGTTTGTCAAAGTTCCTTACAAATTATTTCAAGTGCTTACATTTCTTAAAAACTGGAATGGTAGCATAAGGAAGTTAGAAATATTCCAATCCAACTGTCTTACTTTGTGAATGAGGAAACTGAGGTGAAGAAGGACTCAATGAATGCCCACACTTCTGCAGGTAATAAAACACAGAGCCAGAAGAGAAATCCGGCTTTCTGCTTCCCTGTCCAAGCAGGTCTTCCATTCCTGACCCATGCACTATTGACGCAAAAGCTTCAGTGAGTGCCTCAGTTTCTCCTAGTTCAGGGTTAACTGGTCTCAGGAGTTGCCATTCAATTCTGTTAGCATTTTCCTTCCGTATATTTTCTCATGCAGATTATGAGATCACTTGAGTTTTTACCCTGCTCAGAATCTTCTTTGGATTACGTAAATAATTTCTGTAAAACACTGGCATTTTTGGAAACAAACCTAATGATTTTTACATTCTCTTTTTGGCACATTAACTTAATGTAATACCACACTAACTCATAAAAAGTTTTAAATGAAGTTTCTAAAGATGATACTCTGCACTTTCTAAATTTCATTTTCCCTGAAAAAAACTCAGAGTGTTTACATTAAATTTTTGCATTTTCAAAATATATGCTCTAGTCACCTCTGAAATTTGTTTTCAGAAAAAGTTAAAAGGTGAGAAAAAAAGAGAAAGGTAGAAAGAAAGACACAGAAAAATGACTCAACATCTTCCCTAACTGAACTTGGCTTTTCCTCCCAACTTAAGAGAAAACAAATAAGAATGCCAGTGGTTGGCTTTGTTCTGACTACAGATAGAAAAATACTTCAGTCCAATTCCTTTCTGATGGAGTGAAAAGGCACTCAGATGAAGAAAAGCTTAACACATAAGCAAAAGGCCATTTGCACAAACAGCAAGGCACAGAAGGCCTTATATTGAAACCTAAGTGAAGCTGAAGGTAATCCACCACCTAAACTCAGACTGTAATTGAGAGATAAAACACACATGCATGAAATGGAGACAAAAATAAAACTTGTCAACACAGTGGAATCCAAGCTGAATCGTAAATGCCATAAAGTAAATAATGGAGCGATCAGAATATGATTTCTAAAAGTTTCCTTTTAGAAACGTGCTTAAATTTGGTGTGGGTATAGGGAAGGCATAGATGTGGAGATGAAAACAGGAATGAGATCAGTGTGGATGGCTCAGGGGTATGTGTTTCAAAGGCAGCTAGCTGAGCAGCTAAAGTGATCTCTGGACCTCAATGGATGTGATCTGTGTTCAAGATCTGTCTTCTCTTTCTTTTTTTACTTTAAAAATAATAGATTTTATTTTTTAAGAATAGATTTCAGTTTATAAAGCAATGCTTATAATGTTTATAAAAACAATGCATGAGGTGCAGAGACTCTCCATATACTTCTTTTCTCAGCACACACACACACACACACACACACACACACACACGTGCACACAAACATACAGTTTCTCTTCTCATCAGCATCTTGCATCAATCTGATGTGTTGTTATAGCTGATGAGCCAATAGTGAGGCATTATTACCAAAAAATGTGTGGTTCACACTAGGATTCACTCTTCGTGTTATAGCTTCTACAAATTTCGGCAAATGCATAATGGCACATATAACCTTATCGTGCTACACAGTCATTTCACTGCCCTAAAAATCCCCATCCATCACCATGTCTTTCCTCCTGTTCCTGAAATCCCTTCTAGTGCCTGAGCTTTTACTGTCCCCGTAATTTTGCTTTGTACAGGTTGTTGGGTACATAGACTCATTAGGTGAGCCTCTTTCACTTAGAGACATGGCTTAAGACTCTACCCTGCCTCCTGCTTGCTGTGCACTTTGCTTTCATCACTGGACTACATTATGAAAAAGATCTACTACGCTATAGGTGTTTACCTCATCACCTACTGGAGAACATTCATGACTGCTGTTAACTGTAAAAAAAAAAAAAGTTGGCAAACGTGAATTTTAACTTATTTAACCAAAGCATTTCTCAGGTAGGAAATACACTTTTTGGAAGAGATATTCGTTCTACATTGAGACAGCTTTGTCTGGTGATTTTCTGTAACATGATACAGAAACTCTCATTTCTATCTTTACATTTGAGTTGAAGCCTGCTTCACCTTCCTCGTTTTGTTCTTTGGTAACACGAGAGAAGCCAGCATTAGCACATACAAGCAAACGATGAAATCAAGTTGTGATTTTTCAAAGAAATGTGGCCATTGTCAATTATTTATTGAAATCATATCTTTTCCGATCTTCTGTGATCACAACAGTCTGTCAGACTCACAGTGAATCAGAATATAATTCCAAATTGAAAATGACACTTTCTTTCTCTGTTCTATGGTTAATGTCAGTTATATATTCCAACAACAAAAACCAGTTGTATCACCTTTTCAAAAGAGCATAGAGTTGTTATGTTTCTCTAAGTCAAAACAAATGTCACTTGGCATACCTGTATCTTTCTCATTGGACACCAAATAGTATTGATATCTGAATTATTTTTATTGGGAAAAATTAGAGGCTGCCCTGCCATTTGCAGGGAGTTTGTGATGAAAGCCATTTACATAGCTGGTAGTTCTGTATACATGCTCATTTCAGGCAGCACTCAAGAGGTTTTGCCAAGAAAATTTTAAAGTTCAAGCAGAAAAAATAATCACCACATCTTTCAGTCATTTACCACTTGTGTTTGCTTCCTTCAAATGCACAGCTAAATGCTCTCTCCACCGAGATACTCCTTGGTAGGCGGGGTTATATCTTATTACCGGGTTATTTTCCAGTACATTTGGCATAGTTAAGGTAACGTGTATTAACTTTCTCTCAAAATAAAGATGAAAACAGAGTTGTAGCCGCTATGAATGCCTCAACCATTGTCAGGAAGTTAAGACCTGACAGGAGGTCTAAATAATCAACTCTGCCTGGTGCATATACTGTACTTCATTTTCCCCTGGGATATCTGGCCTAATCCGACAATGTATCTGACTGGCATGAATGTAGAATTACTTTCAATAAAGATTTTATTTCAAGCTTGGATGATTTCCCCCAAAACATCTTGTCACTAAGGCAAAGTATATCATAGAATATCTGATTTTTTTTTTCCACTACAAGTCAGCTTTCGAGAGGGGAAAAAATACACATTTCAACTCAGGTCAATTCACTGTAAAAATCACATTTTAACATATCTAGACTGATTAAAGATTTGCTGTGTTAAAGAAATCAGGGAGCTGTCAAGAGAGCTTACCCCAAATCTGGAAATGTGAAGAATAAGTAACACATTTGCTCCAGTGCAGTTTGCATTATCCCTGAAGTAGCCTCCAATAGAAGAGCAGACAGGACAGATGACTCTACCAGTGAGCTTCTAGAATATTTGTCTTTTGGCAAGTGAGGAACATTTAAAGGTCACATCTTCTAATAAGTATGAAATTGTTTCCAGGCTATAAGAGAAATATGAAAAGCCTGGTCATGATCACACTCAAATGATCTTCATTTTTCTATGTATCTTTCTCTCTTCCTTCTAATTCTTTCCTTCATGAGCCTCACTAAGTCAGCATGGTCACAATGGTATAACAGTAGGTAACAGTGTATTTATCTATTGTGAATTCACTTAAATGTTTCATTTAGTGCTTGCTTATATCATTTTAGTCTTTTTGTAGCAATGTTTAATTTATGTTTAGTTCATATAATCTTAAAAGTAGCTTATGTTACCTACAGAGTTTCCCCCTTCCTTAAAGAACACAAATCATATTATTTGGCTCCAATGGGATAGAAGTAATTATTTTAACATTTAATCATCATAGCACATTACAATTTATATGATGTTTTACATTCAAAATCCATTTTATCTCTTTTATACTTTATGGCTAGCAGATAGTATTAAGATAAGACCTGTGGACACAAATGGAAACTCAGCATGAACAATAGTACATAAAACTCTGCAGAACTACAGAAAAGTGAAGAGTTTTCTGCTTTTGTTATTTCCTTAGCTATGTGACATATGGACAGGTTATTTAACCCAGAAGCCCTGAGCCAAGGGCTGTATTCAGCAAGATGATCTGGGCAGCTTCTTAGAAAGTGAGTCTTCAACCCTGAACTACCAAGTTGAAATCCCTTTTCCCCAGATCGCTCAATGAGATTTCATCTGCCTTTCTTCTTTCAGAAAACAGCAATCATCAGAAGCAAATGCAAACATACAGGGCAGGATTAACATTCCTGTAAGCATCAAAAGGTTTCACAAATATCTAAATCATTAAAATTCCTAAGGATGTCACTTCTGTCATTTACTTCATTTCTGGGAAGCACAGGAACCTGCGGAAACTTTCAGTTACCATACAGTTAGCACTTGGAGGACAAGAGCTAGGGATTCTGAGTCTGGACTGTAGCCTGGCTCAGACCGATTCTCTCCCCTGGACACAAGGCATCGGGCCTCACTGCAGGCCAAGCAACCAAGTCTCTGCAGTTGAGCCCCAGACACTGACATGTTTTACACTCTCCACAGGCAAGCTGGTTAGAGAGTACTGGCCCTAGAATGACCAAAATGAGTTTGGGAAAAATAGAAAAGTTTATACAGATCTGACAAGATTTGGTGCTGGTTTTGCTGAGGATAGAGCATGAATTCAATAGGGCAGCAGGGAATCATTCATGAAATTTCAAGTCTTCTTCACAAGCCAGTTTTCTCTCTGTTAGAACTTCTAATTATGAAGAAGAACTCATGGCTACAGTCACAAGTGGGGTTTCACGTAGCACTGGGTAGCTGTTAAAACCCAGTGGAAAGGGGACTAAGAACAGTCCAACTGGAACATGGGCTCAACAAAGATTGGCCAGTATGTAGGAGGTTGGAAGCAACTGAGCCACCATAGTCCCTTCCAAGTCCACAATCGAATGGCTTTTACACAGTCACTGTGGTCAGTTGCTGGTCAGGGGAGTCTTTGAGAGGCTTTGAGGGTGAGGTGACTGAGATGAACCCTGCAAGGCTGATGGTAGAAGCTGGCAGCCCAGTGACAAGCCTTTCCTTGAAATCAGATAGCAGATTCCAGGTCCTCCACAGTACAGCCTCTGTGTCACCCAAATCTATTCTCTGTGTGTGTCTAGGTGTTTAGGAAGCAGCTCCCCCTCCACCCCAAACTACAGGAGGCCCTTTCTGCCAAGGAATCTTTAAGAAGAAAGATTTAGAAAGATGAAACACAATTCCAGCTACTGAGCACAATCCTAATCCTTCTCTATCTTTCTAGAATCCTCTGTCCCTCATCTGTGGCCTCTGTAGAACACAGCAGCTGCTCATCCAGCAGAGTTCCAAGATTATGTCCACTATGGCTTCTTAGACAAGGATTTCTAACTTTTCCATTAATTATGAGAACGACACCCAAACAATAGAAAACTTAGAAACACAATGAGGATTGTCTGGCTAACACATATATTATCCCTGCTCCCACTAAGTAACAACCGTACCTCTTCCATGTCTGGAGTCTCAGTCAATTTCACCTACTTAGATGACAACTCAATAGCCTTGATGACTAGTCCCTGAACCCAAGATGTCCAAGTTCTGAGAAGCAGAAGCAGCTAGTAGTATGGTGATTAGATGTGTCATTCTGATACAAATGCAAACAGCATTGCTTCCTTGTTGGTTGCCTGTCTATTCGGCTCCTGAGAATGTCATGGTTTATTACTCATCTTCCTAACTCTCTGTGAGTCAGGTACCATTGGCTGCCCCTCAGGCCCTGCTGCTTGTTCTTAAAATTCCATCTACCTGGCTTCTTGCCATTAAGATGCATCTGTTGACCTCTATTATCTCAGTGTCTTATCATCCTCATTACCATAAGTTGATCCTGCATCTATAATCAGCTGGCTGCTTCAGTCAACTCTCCTTTACAGATTAAAGGCACCTGTAATTGCAAACAAATTTTTGTAGACTCCGCGGTACTTAGGAAATCTTCATTTCATTGAACGTGCTGTTTTTACTCATTTTAAAAGTCCAACTCACAAGGACCATCTCTGCTGTACCTGCCACCACTGCCCGGCTCCTTTTTGCCAGCCAGATAGCAGAGGACCACATTCTAAACTTCATCTTATTTCTGGCTTTCTGGGGCTAATGGTTCCGTTCACCAGAAGGATTACCTGAAGCACGATGCCATGCAGGGTATTTGAGGAGGGCATCCACTGAGGAGGGCAGCAAGTGGGAGCAGCAGTGAGCAGAGAAAGAAGTTGGTCTGACATACAACCCCCCCCCCTAAAAAGCCCTCCAGAGGCTCAGGGAGCTCGGGAATACCCAGAGCCTATCGAAGTCGTCCCACTGTGGACACCATGTATATTGACAGTGAGATCAGGCCATGCCTGGAGGCAGCATGGCCCATTGCAGTTGACATGAACCCTGACCATGGAAACAGCTGGAAGCCATATGCAAGTAGGCAGGAACTCCTTCCTTGCAGCAGGAGCTGAATGGTCCATCTTTGCCTCCACAGCAGCCTGGGACAAGGAAGCTCTTTTGCAAAGCTGAGTACCTGGGCCTGGTTTTTTAAAAATGAGGCATTTTATTCAGTTCACAAAATTTATAACAAAGGTGATTGTAGATGTGCGTGCTGGCTGATGGGATCATGAAATAGTAGCATCTATATGTATAAGAACATGTATAGAAATGCACACCATTCCTCCACCATCCTACAGATGATGAACCTATATGTAAAGGCAAAATAAATAATTTTTCATCTTTAATTAAAGAATTGTACGTGTTTTGAAAGGGGTTGTAGTTCTGTAAAGACATCAACCAATTTCCCTAAACTAGAATGTGCTGGTGAGATTTATTTTACATTATATGATAGATATTTTGTTATAAAAAATTTATGAGTAAATGTACACAATGGAGATTTTACTCAGCTGTACAGAAAAGTGAAGTGAAATCTGTTAAGTCGTGAAATTTGCAGGAAAATTGAAGGAATTGTAAAAAATATATGCTAAGTAACCCAAGACCAGAAAAACCGAATCCCATGGTCTCTCTTATAAGTCAATCCTAGGTTTTCTGTTTGTGTGTCTGTAAAAGTAAGGCTGTGGGGCTGAGTATGGACTGGGAGTTGAGCTAGGAGCCCAGGACAGGGGAATAAGGTGTGGAAAGAAAGGTGACCAGTACAAAGGGAAACGTAGTATGACAGATTGGAAAGGTTTATGAAAAATGGCGCCTTTATCTTTTCTTTTTAACATCTATAGTATGTCAGATAAAAATTACACTTTATGCTCACTTAGGATAAGAATATGCAAATTGGGTACATGTCCAGATATCATACTGGAAAAAAGTCACATAGCATAATTAAAACCCCTTAATTACAGACCCTTTCAGAATGATCTCAGGAAATAGTAGCTCTCTTCACTTTCTTATTTTCCTCAAAGTCGGTATAAGAGCAGGTTATTTTACAAGTATCCAGCTACTGTGCCAAAACAGAGACTAATCCCTTGCTACAAATTGAATTCTTCTGCATGTCTTAAATTTAGAACTAGCTTCCCAACTTTTCTAGGTTTGTTTCTACTTTAAGCATTTGGTGATGGGCAAGTGGGGCATTTGTTTATACTGCATTTCAACAAATATTTGTTGAGAGCCAACTAGGACCCAAACATAAATTTTGGACTAGGGATAAGATATTAGTAAAAACAGATCAGTCCTGGTGCATAAGATGTTTACATTCTATTAGTGAAGATAACAGGGCAGATTAGCAGGACTGAAAGAATGCAGTGTTGCAGTCTGTGCACATTCCCTACTGGCTTTCCCTCCCTGTCCCCAACACCAAATCCTAGATGTGATGTCAGTCACAGTCCATGTGATGCAATAGACTAAAAGGATCATGGGCCACCTTCACTCTGCTATGCTCTGCCTTCATTTCTTTCCTGTGCCTGATGTCCAGGGCATGGAGACCCTGGAATCTGCTCTAACTACAGGTGTTTTCTAAGAAGTTGGATATTACTTACTGCAGATTCTTCAACCCTTCCAGAAGCTTCCAGGGAAGAAGGTTACAAACTATGAGACCTCACTAAAATCTCAGCTCTTCTTGCCTCTTCCCTTCCAGGAAGTGTTTCTCTAACCTGGTTCATCTCCTCTCCAACCCACCAATTAGGCCACTTGCTGGCTGTGGTTCTCAGGCCTTCAGTGTATATGCCTTTGAAAGTCAAAGGCATTATCCTTTAGATTCAAACACCCTGCCTTGCCAAAATGAACTGCACTCTCTGGGCTTTTCTGCTGTGTACCCCACCACTGAGGCCAGAAATGCTGTCAGTGAAACCCTACAAAAGAAGTACAAGGCATGCTGGGTAGAAACCTTAGCTGTCATATATTATCCCCCTCATCGCCAGAAATACTTTAACTTTCCCAGAATGTTCATTTTTGGTCATTAATTGGGGAGCACAAACCACTCTTCAAAGGTCATTTAATCTGCCATATAGCATAGGAATCTCGAATGTCCTGCTGGATATGTCTCCTGAAGGGGGATGCGGATCTATTTATGTGTAAAATATTTAATAAACTTGAGGGATATTCCCAGAACTCTTTCAGTACTTATAAGGTAAGTCTATACCAAATATTAATAGTGGTAAAATATAAGTGGTTGGAATTATGTGTGATTTTTATTTACTTATTTGGCTTTTCAGCATTTTCTATAGCTATATGAGTCTGTTACTGTTTTCATGCGACTATTTTTATTTTCCAAAAACCAATTCTTCATAAAGGGAAACTCATTTCTTCTTCCTTCCACATCATGGTTGTTTGCATTCAGCTGTTCTTCAGACCAAATACCTTCTGTCCTGAGCGTTCCCTTTAAAAAAAAAATTTATTGATAGCTTCAATAATCCATTATGATTCCTTCCTCAGCCTCCCCCATATCTCTTCCCCATCTCAATTATATTTAATTTAATTTTTTTTTGGTTTTTAATTTTTCGAGGTAGGGTCTCACTCTGGGCCAGGCTGATCTGGAATATACTGTGTAGTCTCAGTAGCCTCAGGCTGGTCTTGAACTCACAGCGATCCTCCTTCCTCTGCCTTCTGAGTGCTGGGGTTAAAGATGCCCACCACCACGCCCAGCAAAGTTCTATTTCTTCAAGTAGTATTTTGCAATTAGGTATTATCTTGTTATGAATAAAGGAAAATAAATGACGAGAGGAGTAGTCTACCATTGGATATTTAGATAGTGAGGCACTGGTTCAAAACACTCACAAAGATCATAGTTAAGTAGAAGGTACTAGTATTCATGGCTATGAGTACAGGAAACTGATCAAAAATGTGGTGTCACGAATCATTGAAAACAATGGAATATTCAATAATTAGCTACCTTTGGGACAAGGATGAATTCTTAATACTATCGATTCCCCACAATAAAATACATTTTAGATGATTTTTTAAAATAAAATTTAACATTTAAAATTTAACATTTAAAATAAAATTTAACATTTAAAAACTAGAACAAGGCATGTCATATCTCATCTCCTTCAATGGATGAATTTTAAAATAAAAACAATGGTAGAAATTTCAGAAGTATTATTAACTTTGATTATGTGAACATCTAAGTAAATAAAATTAAGAAACAAAAGAATTGAGGAACTGTATGTGTAAAAAAATAATGAAAATTTATCTTCTGAATTATATAAAAATCCCAAAAATCTCTTGTAGAAGGATGTTCACTGCACCATTTTCTGTTAATAGCAAAGAATTGACAACAACCAAAAAGCCACCAGAAGGGGAACAGTTAAATAACTTAAGGTATTTCCACACTATCAAATGTAAGAACATTTTAAAAGGAATGAGGTATTTTTATATGTGCTGACTTGGAAAGATGCCCATAATGTATAGTTAAGGGTGGAAGCAAATTATAGAATATTATATATTTTATTATTTCACCCTTTTTAAAAATGAAAAATTAAATATGTATATATGCGTATGCTGTATATAACATACACTAAACATGCACTATATTTAAATATGTATTAATGCATGTGTAATACTAGGTAGATGGATCAATAGTTAAGTACAAGTCTATCCAGAAATATAATTCATCATTAATTATAATTATGAAAGTTTCACTAGGAAACAGTAAAACTTCACTTATCCTAGGTACTTTTTGTCGGCACATTTTTAAAGACAATGATTGCTATAGAAATAAATAAAATAAACTAAATAAACATAAAATTAGGTACTTTCAATAAGAAAGTGGGCAGGAGATATTAACAGAAGACAAAGTACATATGGTACTTTATTTGCTTTTGTCAACTTCTTTCCATTTTCCAAATTCAAAAACATCCTAAATTAAGAGATAAGCAGACCACTTTTTTTTTTATCTGCAGTGATCACGTTTTAAAGGGTAATAAAAACAATGACACCATATGTCAGGATGCAGCCATGGCTCAATGACCAGTGCCAGTTCCCAAGGTGCGGTTCTAACCAGCATAACCATGACCACCTGGAAACAGCTTCTCTGGAAGGTGTTGAGTCAGATTTCGAGGGGTGGAGCCCAGCACTCTGTGCAGGTTTCCAGGTAATCTCACCAGCAGTCAAGAGCCAGAGCTCTCCCCCCAACCTTGGGCAGGTTTCTCCCCAGCTGCTGACCTCTGGGGGGAGGCTCTCCCGTGCCCTGTGTGACATGTAGCAGCACCGTGTGCCACTACCCACTACGTGCCCATAGCAATTCCTCACCTCACTCAGCCTTGCCAGTTTCTGCAGGTGGCAGAGCAGGGGCGGGAAGGGCAAGCTGACCTGTTTAGAATGGGAACCACTACCTGAAGAAATACTTCAAGATCAAAAGAAGGAGTAAGCAAGCTGATGTTTTTACTTACCAATCTTACTAGACTAAAAAATTTTAGTGGGTAACCAATTTTGTTCCACGAAAAGTAATGATTAACCAATACATATTACATATCTAATATGAGAACTTTTATGGAGTGAAAAAATGCTGCATTTGGAATTATGTACAGAGTATTTCCTCAAATATAAATAGTGATTAAATTATATAAGCATTTATAGCATCGAAATATGAATAGTGTCTTTGTTGTTCAAAACCCAAGAATAAATTCACATCCCACTTAGAATTAAATTTCAAACTTTTGCCCAGGAGTCCAAGTCTCTGCAAAGTCTCTCCTACGAGCAGCCCTCCCTCCCTAGCCCGCAGCCACAGTGTGCCCTTCTCTGGTCCTGGAGTATGGAACCCAGCCGCACCCCAGGAGCACCGTGCCCTGCCTGAAATTCTCCTTCTCTCGACTTGCCCACCCAAGCATGGCTCATATCTCCCCTCCTTAGAAAGATTTTTCTCTGTCAGCCAATGTGTAGCAATTTCCACCATTCTCTGTCCTTTCAATTATCTGAGAACTATTTACAAATTGCAGCAGCTAGGTCCTACCCATACAAGAAAGCAAGACTCTCTGAGGCTACATTCCAGGTCATTGGGGTTTTTTAATGCCACAGGGTCAGTGGAAGAAGCCCACTACCCTTCTGAGTTTTACTTAAAACATTTCATGATAGAAATCACATTATATGTCGGGTTATAGTATATGATGGGTTGTTTGTCCTCCAGCAGCCACAAGATTACAGTGTTCCTTCAATTTCCCTGGAGGATTAGTATCAGGATTCCCTACAGATACCAGACTCCGAGAGGGCTACAGTCCTATAACATGGTGTAGTATTTGCATATAGCCTAAGCATATCCACCCATATACTTTAAATAATCTCTTTAGTATTTACAATACCAAATGCAATGTGTATCATATGGAAATAGTTGTTGCATTGTTTGGGAGAGAATTTAAAGGAAAAAATTTAGACGTATCCAAAATATAAGCATTTTTTCTCAAATATTTCTAATCTGAGAATGGTTGGATGCCCAGGTCCTGAATCATTGACTGGGGAGGCTGCCTGTCTAAGGTCTAACTGGGCAGAAACCTTGTCTGCCTTTTACTCACTGCAACTGCACCAATATTCAAGAGTATCTAGCATGCTGTAGGTACCTTCTAGATTGTGATTAATGGACGTGTAGTTTTTTAAAAAATTAGACTTAACAAATTTTTCAAATTTTCTCTAATGAAATGTATTCCTTTATAATCAAACAACAAATCTAAAGCTAATTTTTAATATATATTTATTGTCCATAATGAGTTACATTTTTAAATCTGTCTTGAAAACCAATCTGTCATCTATTTGAAGCACAGTGATTAACACATTGAAGACACCCAACAATAGGAAGTTCTATTTTTTTAAATATTTTATTTATTCATTTTCAAGCAGAGAGAGAGAGAGAGAGAGAGAGAAAGAGAGTGCATCAGGGCCACCACCTTGTGGGTCTGGTTTATGTGGGTCCTGGGGAATTGAACCCAAGGCCTTAGGCACTGGAGTCAAGTGCCTTAACCACTGAGCCATCTCTCCAGCCCAATAGGAAGTACTATTAATGTTCCTTTCTGTGTTTAGAGTGTCAAGCATTTAGTATCATACCCCCTTTCGATTATCACTGTTGGTCGGTTACAGAACATATATTCCAGCTAGAAATAAGATATCATTTGAAGCCTATTTTTCCCCTAAATCCCACTAGGTATTTTGAATATAATTTTAAAGATGCTTTAGAATGTCTATGATATCTAATCAATAAAAATATGAAATGACTGAATGATTGAAAATATTTAAATCTTCTGCATTGAAATTAATGCTAAGTGGTTCAATAAATGAAAAAAGCAAGCTGTGTTGGCTATCAATGTGCAATTGGCATATTAGATTTTTTTTCTGAAAGTAGTTTGAGAAAATTATATATGCATGGCTTCAAAGATTTTTTTAAAAAATGTCAGAATATAGCAATAATTCCCATTTAGCATCCTAGTCAAAGGCTAGTCTAGGGAAGTAATAATGATATAATAGCTATATGTTAAAACGGAAGGTTACAATTAGTCTAAGCCCATTGATTTATAGATTGACATTTGAACGTGGCTGAATCAGCTGTGAATGATCACTGTGAAACATACCGATGTCAAACGCCTGCTAAATGCTTGTTCCTGCTTGTTCTATATCTGAGCATTCTTCTGTTCAAATATACAACCATAACTCAAAGGGAGAAGGTGGGATTTCTGCAAGCTCCCCCGTCTTATAAAAAGGCCAGAGTAGACAGCAGAATTCTTCGTGTAGATTGAGGGTAGGCAAGCATATGGTTAGCATGGGCTTCCCCCAAAATAGTTACAGCACATAGGAAACATAAGTTGAGCATATTGAAAATTGATTCTATTTTTAACAGTGTCTCTTCACATACGTAAGTGGACAAAATCACATTTAACATTTCATGTGTAATGGCTGAACTATACTTTGCAAGCCAGGTGTGTGTGGCCTGATGATAGGAATGCATTTACCACTAAATGGGCCCTAGACCCATAACCCCCTCTTGAAGTGCCACAAATAGGAAACAGAACTTCATAATGCAACTCTAGACCTCGTAAATTGTCCTGTAAGCAATTGTGTGGCTTTCTGTGCCCTTTACACGTCACCATGATCCCAGCAAAACACAAACGTCAAAGGAAGCTGGCATCTATCTGTCTGCTTGGCGATGCTATTACACAGTTCACTCTTCTTAATTCCACCTTAACTTCCAGTTTATACTAAATCTCTCTTTCAGTTTGAGTCCTTTGGCTGTGATTGTGTGGAACTAAGAATTTCTTGGAGTTAGTAATTCAACTCACTTTTGGAGAAAAAAAAATTTGCCAAGCATTAGGTTTCTTGAGAATTTGTGATTTTTTTTCTGATCTGGTGCCCAAAACACTGGGTTATGGATGGTTTCTTCTATAACCTTGAATTGATGGCCCATTGTGCCTTCCATTTGGTCCTGACCAGGGGTGACACATGGCATTTCTTCATCTTTTATTGGGAGAAACTATGACTTTACAGCTCCCACCAGAAAAATGAGTCCTTACCAATTTTAATTTTTTAAAATTGTTTATTAATTTATTTGAGAGAGAGAATGAGCATGCCAGGGCCTCTAGACACTGCCAAGAAACTCCAGACACATGTGCCACCTTGTGCATCTGGCTTTATGTGGGTACTGGAAATTGAACCTAGGTCCTCAGGCTTTGCAGGCAGGCACGTTAACCACTGAGCAATCTCTCCAGCCCACAAAATTTTATAAATTTGTGTTTACTTAGTGGCATAAGAATTGCTTTTACAGTGAATAAAGTGCTGTTCCATAAAAGTTTGTAAAATCACAATTACATCTTTTATCATGTTAGACTAAGTAGTTTCAGGAATAGTCTTTCACAAAGGAAAGCTGCTACGTGGTGTCTTTGTTCTGATGGTCAAATATTCACAAGCACTAAACTTTGTGATTTTCCACAATGCTTGAAATCAGTTATCTTTGCCATAAGGATTTATTTGCTAACTTAATGGTCAAAAAACACTTAGCACGTGGAATTTACAAATACTGGCAGAAGATCTAAATGTGTGTTTTACCTTCTTAACCATCTACCAGTTCAGGAAGCATTCACCCTACAGTCATGCCTTTGCCTTGACATTTCTCGTGCATATTAATTCTCTTTGTTTTTGACATGCCAGGGGAATTTCTGTCATCATTTTCCTCAAAGCAGGTTAAGTTAGAGCCAAGAATTTGTGATACTATCATGATATTTAAGTTCTAACGAAATCTATGCCCAGCAAAGTGGTTGCAATGGTCAGGAATGATCCCAGGTGGCTGCCTGGGCTGGCTGTCACAGAGCTGTGACACAGGAGGGTAGAATCGTGCAGGCAGGCAAGCACACTAGGCCATGGTCCTAACACGCACGTGTCAGAGTCACTGGGGAACACGATCCACACCAGGACGTACAGGTGTAGAGCATCAGCAGGGCTGTTCTCTGTAGACCCTGGCAGGGTCTGTAGATTGCTTTTGTGTGTTGAGGATTTCCAGGCCAGGAAGGAAGAACAGAACACAGTCTTCTCCAAAACAATGACCTTGGAATGCCATTTTCAGAAGCATATCAAGCAAATGGTGCTCCCCAGAACTCACTTTAGTGAACACTGTCTTGGAGGCATTGGCAAAGATACCAAAAACACATACATATTCTAGATCAGAGCCTTACCTCCCATAATGCAACTCAGATGCCCGTGAAACTGCTGGAAATAGAAGCTACTATTTTCCAAAATGTTCCTTCTTAGATCCCAGGAGGTAAGAGTCATGTGGGACTTGTATTTCTTCTGCTTGTCTATATTTCTCCTCAGTGTGTGTTTTACTCGCTGAAGCCTTCAGCCATGTGCATCTAGCCCCTCTAGGGAGACTAGAAGATGTGATATTGTGATGTGTGGGGTGGGGTGACATACAAATAATTGTGCAGGATAACATTAAAACTATAGGGTTGTAATTGTGATTGACTTCCTATGTGTTACTAAATCAACCCTTTAACTATTAAAGGGTTTGACAAGGTGGGAAGCCGTTAATATTACACTTGAATAGCAAAGTTTATAACAACGTTTCCCCATTTTGTCTTCTCTACTAGAAATGCTTTATCTCCATAGTCTACAAGAGTAGCTGAATCTAATTTAAAATTTATTGTGAGAGTACATTTGCCTGTTAACATGAATCAGTTAGTACTTGGTAACGTATCTCAATCTGGTTTTTACCCAGAGCATTGTTTCTAAGTCTGGTTTATCAACACCCCAACCTTGTTTCATCATATTCAGAAAATAAATTGGTAAATGCACACATGCAAACAAATACACATTTAATAACAGTGAATAACCAAGACAGCACACATTACACGCAATACATTTTCACTTTCTTAACTATGTTCAATTTTCTAGACGTTATTGAAAGTAACTTTACTCGACTTAGAAAAAGAATTCTAAGCAGCTGTAAAAATTTAAACTGCACTAATCTAAATATAGTAAAAAATAAAGTTACGTCATTCTGAATTTTTAACATAGAATGAGATGAATGCAGCACACTCATCAATTTAGTTTTATTAAAGTCAAATGGAAACTATCCAGAGAAATTTATACGAAGAATACAAGTTTGGGAAGAAACAAATATTTCATACTTAAATATGTATAAATGCACAAAAGAACCGTTTGTTCACAGGGAATGTGGGAAATAGATACATTGGATAATGGAAATCTGTCCTAGGAACCCCTTGTTTGCCCAAAAGCTAAAATAGGAAGACCTTCTTCCACAGGATCTCTGACACTTGTTACTAGATTCCAACTTCATTCTATTTAAACTCAGGTTCCTGTCTCTATATTTGGTCTTGCTATAAGTTTTAAGATGGGGTCTTTTGTTGAGAGAAAAAATATTAGAGTTCTTGAGCAATAGTCAAAAGTATCTAGCCTTAATCAGCTCTTGTTGTAGTCAACTTCTCTTACTGCTGCAACAAAATTAACCAAAGCTACTTGTGGAGGAATGGGTTTATTAGGCTTATGGACTCCATCCTGGCAGGGACAATGAAGGCATGAGCAGAGGGATGGACATCACCTCCACCATAGCACTGGAAACAGCAGCAGGAAGGTGTGCCAAACACTGGCAAGGGGAAGCTGGCTTATAACCCCCAAAAGCCCGCCCCCAACAACACAGCTGCCATCAACTGAGGATCTTTTATTCAGAACACATTCATTTGTTTGTGGGGGACACCTGGATCAAACCATCACAGCTCTCTTGCTCTCAAGGCCTAGCTGTGATTTTGGGGGCAGTCCCTATAGAGCTGAGTTGCCCTACTCCTGACCTAAGTCACCCATCTCTTTCTTGTAGCCTTAACTGTCCCCTGAAGTGAACAGATACTGGACCAGCCTTGACATCTGTGGTACTTTGGATGAGGTGATCCCCTTAAGGTCATTTTTTTCTAAAAGCTAGGTCCCCAGCTAGTGGCAATTTGGGAATTGGAGCCACCCGGAGGAGGTAAATTGTTGAGGACAAACTTCTGGGTGTTTCAGCCAGCTTCCTCCTGCCAGTGTTTGACTCACTCTCCTGCTGATGGTGGCCAAGAAGTGATGACCAGCCATGCTCTCCCCTATCATCATGGAGCTTGCCCTTTATTCTGTAAGCCAAAATAAATCCTTTTCTCCCACAAACTGCTTTTGCTCAGGTGCTTTCTGCCAGCAAGGAGAGGTTCTATTAAGGCCAAATACCACCACACTGACAATGATCTCCAGCATCTCCAGAGTGTATGGCCAATGAACCTTGGTCTTTGGTCATAGACACTTGTTACTGATGAGTAAAGGGTTAAGGCAACTTTCATCTGCTAGGCACCCAACTGATGCTATTTTTCCCTGTTTATATTTACTAAGGACGCACCCTGACAACCAAAAGATGCACACTTCATTTTCTTTCATACTGTGCTAGTTTTTTATCAGTGGTCCCCCATAAACTCATGTGTTTTGAATACATGGGCCCCAGCTGGTGGAAATTTGGGAGGTGGAGCCTTGCTGGAGGAGATGTGTCACTGGGGGAGGACCTTGAGGTGTATTATTCCACAGCTTGCCAGTGTTGGCTCAGCCCACTCTCTTGCTGCTTTCTGCCAGATTCTGTGGAAAGAAGTCATGTCTAGCCTCTGCCCTGCCATTCTTTTCCTGCCGTGTTGAAACTTCCCTGTGAGAATATAAACAAAATAAACCCTTTCTTCCTATCAGTGGCTTTTGGTTAGGTGTGTTTTCCTAGTAACAATAAAGTAACTACAATGCATACTGAGTTTTTCCAATGCCTTTTACCACACATTTGCTTGGAAAAAGCTTAAGAAAGATAAACTGAGGTATCCTATCGTCCTACAGGGGAGTGAAGGACCACTCTACTTGTTCCTATTTAGTTAGGAGGAGGCTGAAATCATTTTACAGCCATCCTTTCAGTGAACAAATATAAAATTGGCATAGCATTTTTATATTTCAAAGGAAACTTTAAATTTGAAGCCTCTGATAACTTGCAGATAATCTAAAAATATAAGAATCCCATCTAGAAATGTAGCCATGCCAACAATACTCACAGGTACAAATGCTCTCCACTTAGAAGAAAATACAGCAAAGCAGAATATCTTGGATTTTCAGCACAGCTTTGAGTCATTTTTCCCACAATAAATGTACTAAAACCAGACTTTTGGTCACAATTATACAGTGCAGAACTAAAATTCGGATCCTCTTAAGGTGGACTTGACAACCTTATGGAAGACAGAAATGAAAGTTTATTCCAGGGGAGTTAGCAAGCACTCTGAAATGATGCTGCCCAAAGTCTTTGAACCACACTGCCTGGGTGCCAACTTAGCTCTCTGTGACATGGGCTACTTTGCCACTCTGCCTCATCCATCTGATTGGGTAAATAGATTGAATGACAGCAACTCCTTCATGGATTTATTGTGGGAATTAAAGAGAAACTTAAACTGCTGAGAACAATGGTTGATTGTTGCCATGGTTGGCTCAGTACAAGTCAGATACATATTGCTGGCAATGATATAAAGCACAAGTCATAATGTGTGCTATGATCATGTGACTCGGTTTCTTTCAGGATTGGTAGAGTGTGGCCTTTGTCACTATTGCAGTCAGGATTCTCTAGAGAAACAGAATTTTATTAGATTGGTTTACTTACACGGTTTGGGCTAGATAGGACAGCAATATCTGTGTCTGCTGAAAGGCTGAGCACCCGGGAGCTGCTCAATCTGAAGGCTAGATGCCCCAGCAGCCTCATTCTGAAGGCCTGAAGGATTTGTGGCAGCCACTTAGCTTCCCTCCACACTGCAAGGCTTACCAAGGCCGGTTCCAAGATCAGTGACAGCAAGGAGGGAGAGCGGGCAGGCCAAAGCAGCCCTGTCCTTCCTGGGATTCTTTCTATCAAAGCTGCCTACTCTGATGGAGTGTCTCTCCCAGACCCCAAAATTAATCCTTCTTTGAAAAGCCCTTGCAGGCCAGCCCAGGGACATGTCTCTTAGTTGATTCCTGATCAAATTAAGTTGACAGTGAGGATTAATAGTAACAGTGATGGAAGTGGTACTTCAGAGGTTCAGGCTTGAGTTGGAATAGATGTAAAGTACTTCTCCTGCCTTTTCTCATTCCAAGCTACGTAGACCTCCATTGGCCACACGAGAGAGTCCTCAAAGTCTGCCCACTCAACAATGTCCCAAACTGAGCACGAAGTCCAAGAAGTCCATTGTATTACTCACCTTCCCTGGTAGAGTGCATAGTAATGCTTCTTAGCATCCTGTTTTACCGTCTTTGACGCCTCATGCCTCTGAATTTTGATAGGAGTCCAAGTGCCAGCTATGAGAATAAGCACTATGTGTTTATGTATCAGTTTTGACTGGGAGGCTTTGCTTTCCCTTTAGAAGGCCTGTGTGAAACAAGCAAGGCGTTACCTTCAATAAATGCTGGCATTCCAAAATCAAGCAGCTGTCCACACAGTACTCACACAACATCTCCCTGATCCCAGTGGGAATCTTTTCCTATAGAAATGTGCATCGGTTAATTTCTCGTTGCTGAGACAAAATACCTGCACAGGAGCTTAGGGAAGCAAAGCGATTTTTAAAATTATTTTCATTTATTTATTTATTTTGCTCATTGATTCAAGGGGAAGTCCATCATGGTGGGAAAGGATCACAGGAGCAGGAACTCTGGATTCACTTTGTCAAATAAGCAGGGGCAAGTAGAGAGAGATAGAACATCAACTGAGGCTGAGCTGTGTTTCAAGGCCCGCCCCCAGTGACACACTTCCTCCAGCAGGGCTCCATCTCCTAAAGGTTCCTCAACCTTCCCAAACAGCACCACCAGCTGGGAATGAAGTATTCAAACATGTGAGTCTATAACTCAAACCATCCTCAAATGTTACCAGGTTTTGCATTCTCCTGAGGCATGAGATAAATCAGCTGTCAATTGAATAAAGAAACAGAATTTTACCACATTTTACCAAATGTGTTACAACCTGCTTCCTTTACAAAAAAAATATTTTGGCTAGCTCTGACCAAGAGTTACTCTCATCGCTAAAAGATAATTTTTCTCATTCTCTGTGTCTGCTGTCCATGATGAATTATTCATATATTGTTCTGTTGCTTTTCTTGGATTCTTATATATTTCATGTATGTCTCACCTGCATCCTCCACTAACTGTAAGCTCTTCAGAGGCTGAATCTTAATTCCACACTATTTTCTGGCTGATGAACATACTTATTCATTTCACAAATACTAATTGAGCACCCACAATCGTGGGCTATAATGAGGATTTCAAGTCGGTTAAGGTGATGTAGTTATAAATTGTATTTCCATACAGTAAATCATGAAGGGTATAAGAGAAAATAGTGTGGTGAATTTTTTTTTATCTCAAACTAGAAATAGCCACAACTTCACATCAAACTCAAACATAATCTTTTTTATCTTTTTTCCTCTCTCCCCACAGGATAGTGGCCAAAGCCTCCAAGAACCTCATGTCCACACAAAGTTTAGGGATTGTATTTGGACCCACCCTTCTGCGAGCTGAAAATGAGACAGGGAACATGGCAATTCACATGGTATACCAAAACCAGATAGCAGAGCTTATGCTGAGTGAGTACAATGAGATCTTCGGCTCAGAGGAAGACTGACAGTCAAGACAAGTTACTGAATACGCTCACATCTGTCTTGATGCCTAATATTTTTACATTTCTGTAAACATATTTCTGAAATATTTTTTTCCTTTCAAGCGACAGATGCCTCATTTTGTGAAAACTTAATGATGATTTTGTGTTTAAGTTCCAAACATTTGAATAAAATAATTGACAATATTTGCCTATATGCGTTGTACATTAACCCTCTTTGGTGCTCTTCTCTCTAGCATTCTGGGAGCACACCATGCGTGTCTCACACTCATAAGACAGCACCAATCAGAAGCAGAGCCATAATGCTGATCCTAGGTTTCAGGTATAGAGTTGTATATGTGCAGATGAGAGTGTTTCGAGTGTGGTTAAGAACAGGTATGTGTGCCCTCACCTGTGCCTTCTCACAACACTTCAGCCACACACTCTTATGCATTCACAGCAGGCAAGAAGGCGGAAACCAATGATTTTAAACATCATAAAGGAGACAATATTTTCAATCAAAACAGAGACGTTTCATTTGTCAGGAGCATAAATCAACTATCTTCAGTGCTGTGGGGTGAGCTTTACAATATAACATGGTGAATGTCAATTTTTCTTTCTTCCTTTATTTAGTTGTATTTTTTTAATTTTTGACAAATTCCTAGATTTGTATAATGTATTTAGATCATATTATCTTTTCTTATTCCTCTCCCATTCCTTCAGAACACCTTCTTTTTCCTAACTAGAGTATGTGTGTGTGTGTGTGTGTGTGTGTGTGTGTGTGTGTGTGTGTGTGTGGAGGGGTATTTATTAGAACACAGGCAACATACCAGAGGATACACCACTGAAGAAAATGTCTCCCCTTCTTCCTGCAATTTTTAACTGGCAGAGCACCTCAGGGAGGAGGGGGCACTAATGAGTCCTGTGGTCGTTTTGAGTAAATGTCCCCCAATAGAATTTATTATAATTGTGTTTATTAAATTGTTCATTGTCTCCAGGCTTCTGGCTGGAGGAAGTGTCACTTTGGCCTAGCCTCCTGGGGTCATGACACCCTTTCTAAATTGGATGCAAAATTCTAGGGATAGATATACAAAAGAAAAGCAGGAACCCCGGTCTGGCAGTTCTGCATTTTTGTGAATTACAGTGTTACAGTGTGCTTGCTTGCTTGCTTCTGGAGATGCTGTCTCTTTTTCTGCTTGGATCTGTGAAAAGGAGCCAGCCTTTTCCTTAACTTCCCCTGGGTCTGTTACTTTAATAAATACTTTCCTCCCCCATATTGTGCCTGGTTTGGAGATTCATCCTGACTATGACAAGTCCTCCCACATTCCTGATAGAATGTTGATGGGCCCAGTGTTAAGGAGGCCTTGTGCAGGTAAGCACAGTTGTTGTGAGATCAGGAGTGTAACCCTCATGTCATGTCCAGAAGACAGGGTTCTACAGCACTCTTCCCCACCCTCCAGCTCTCGCTGTTTTTGTTAGCCCACAGAGTTTAGGTATCATTCTGACATTTTCAAATACAATTTTTTTAGGTGATCCTGCTGCCTCTGCCTCTTCCTGATTATCCTCATTCCCCACTGTATGCTTACCCTCTTCTATTTACATGTCACATGAGTCCTTTTACCCTTTCCTTTCTTCTCTTCCTGTCATGTCTTCAGATTCACTCTTGGTTACCATTCTAGCTTTTTAAGTTTTCCCTATGCTCGCCCCCTCTTTCTATACATACCTATAGATATTACAAGCCACGCTCAGTATAAGAGAGAAAATAAGTAGCTTTGAATCTCCTTAATATATTCTTTTCAGAGCCACCCATTTTCCTGAAAATTTCATGAATTCATTTTTCTATACAGCTGAGTGAAATTTCCTTGTGTATATGTACATTTTCACTACACATTCATCTGTCAGTGAGCATCTAGGCTGGTTCCATTTCCCAGTTATTGTAAAGAGGAGAAATAAACATGTATATGGAAGCATCTCTGTGATGGTTAGGTTTTATTGTCAACTTGATCTTTTTGATTATCTTTGGTGGGTCTTGGATGTTTATCACAGGAAGGCAGCCCTCTCAGCAGAGGGCAGGATGTAAGGAAGCTCAAGGAAGCTGGACGTTAACATCCCTTCCTGGGAGGGCAGTGTAGAGAAGAAATTTCAGAGACTCAGGAAGCCAACAAGTCTGGTATAGGGTTGCAAGACCCCACCCTAAAGCTATGTAAAGGTGAAAGAAATCTTCTCTCCTCCCCCTCACCCGTTTCCTGATTGATGTTCTGTGTGTGTGGTGTTGGTGATAAAGGTTTCTCTCTCTGCTTGGACCTGTGAATGGGGGTCAGCTTCTTTTGCCATTATGGAATTTCCCTTGAATCTGTAGATTCAATAAATACTTTCCTCTCATAAACTGTGCCTGTTTTGGAGCTTCATTCCAGTGGTGTGTGGCTGATTACAACAATCTCTATAGTTCAGTGTGGAGGCCTTAGAGTATATCAGAAGATCATATGGCCATTTTAAGTTTTTGAAAATCCTCCATACTGATTTTCATAATGGCTGTATATGGGCTTATCTTTTCCCACAGCCTCACCCAACTCTTACATTCTTTCTGCTTCCTCTTCTGCAATGTTCTCTGAGCCTTGGTGGGGGGACAGGTAATAGAGATGCCATATTTATGGCTGAGCCTTCAGCAGTAACTTGTTCTCAGCACTGTGACCTGTTGTAAGTCTCTGCATTAGCTTCTGTCCACTGCAAAAAGGAATTTCTCTAAGCCTGAGAATGGCACTAATGTATGGGCATACATAGAAATATGCAAAAGTCAACTTGATAACATGCCCATTTACCAAAACAACGATAGAAGGTTCCTCAATATGTCCTATGCGTTCCCCAAGTCAAAGAAGTTCAATCAGGTCTACAGTACCAGGCATGAATGCATTACTATGGCATGGGGTGCAAATCAAATCAGAAACTGGCTGGCTGGTTACACCATAATAGTCATGTGACTGTGGGAACATCCTGCCTCACAGGCCAGTAATTCACCAAGCAGTACCCACAGCTGACTAGACCCTTGATGATTTTTATCCCCAGAAATCTGCATATCATCTTCTAGCACTATGAAAACTAACAAGTAGGGAGGAATCTTTTAGCTTAATTCTAACCTCTATGTCTTGCACCCAAACTGTACAGTGTCTTCAGCAATAGGGTTTTGCCATTTAGTTGTGGTGGACGACCAAGAGCAATGACAATAGCAAATATTGTTGGGATGACTTTGGGCCTCCCTGACTGTGGTAGTTTGAATAATGTCCCCCAAAAGAATTGAGGATTTATTAAAATTATTAATTGTCTCCAGGCGTCTGGCTAGAGGAAGTGCCACTTTGGCAGAGCCTCCTGGGGACTGACCCTTTCTAATTTGGATGTAAAATGCTAAGGATAGATATGCAAAAGAAGAGCCAGAACCCTGGTCTGGAGATCTGCATTTTGTGAATCACAGTGTGTTACAGTTGCTTGCTTGCTTCTGGAGGTGCTGTTTCTCTCTCTCTCTGCTTGCTCCTGTAAAAGGGGGCCAGCCTTTTTCTTAACTTCCCCTGGGTCTGTTCCTTCAATAAATTCTTTCCTCCCCAAAGTCGTGCCTGGTTTGAAGATTCATCCCAACGGCATGTGGCTGACTACGACACTGATCAATAGGTAGCTATCCCTCTCCTAGGGTTGGATTTTTATTTACTAACCTATGGCTTCTAAAAACAGTATTATCTACCCATACAGAAACCTCCATTCAATTTTTTGTTTTTTAATTTAATTGTATTTTTAAAATTAGTTTACAGTGAAGTACTTTTTCATGTAGCTTTTTCATACATACTGTTTTGATTAAACCTCCACCTCATCCTAGAATGAGAATTTTTCTACAGAAGAAAAAAAGATAGTCCAAAGCATTTGCCATTGGATTGTTTTTTTTTTCAAATATTCGTGATTGTACAAACATACTATAATAAATTAGAAGCAAAATGGGTACCCTGCAATTTTGATCTTGATTTTTATAGCAGAATTGCTTGTCTGCTTTTAAAACAACAATAACAACAACAACAGAATTGAAGCTTTATTATAGTACCATGACACAGGCTGGGCATAGTGGGGCCCAAAGCCAGACTCTGGAAATATAGAGAAAAAGAGAGGTGGTCATTTCTATGAGCCCCCCCCCCTCTCTCTCTCTCTCTCTGTGTGTGTGTGTGTGTGTGTGTGTGTGTGTCTGGGCATAGACTACATAAGAAAAGTCAGGGAGGCAATGGAGGAGAGCTTAGGAGACAAAGATGGTTTCTGGTCCTTCAAGTTCTCTAAGTCAGAGAGAGGTTGATGTCTTAGCAGCAGGGGTTGGGTGGAGAAGCAGGAATACATGGAGATAAGATAGCAAAGTTATAATTCAAGGTTGGGTCTGAGACCAGATCTATATTGTGACCTGGGGATTGACAGGTATGTGCCACCATCCCAGCCGGGTTCTGTATTTTATTAGTCACATCATGCTTACTGAGACATCCTTAAATACAACTGAGGCAGAGGGATAGGTGGATGGGAGAATGAGAGGTCATCACCTCCAGACATTGACCGAACATTTGTTTCTCACCAGATCTGTGCCAAGTGCACTTCACATGCAGTTCCTGGAATCATAAAGTGTGATAGTAAGGTTTTGTTGTCAACTTGATCTTTTTAATTATCTTGGGTGGAACTCTGATGTAGTTCATGGGGAGGCAGTCCTCTCAGTAGGGGGAAAAATGTAAGGAAACTCAGGGGAGCTGGAAATTAACATCCATACCTGTGAGGGTAGTGCAGGAAGGAAATTCCAGGAATTTTTCAGGAAGCTAACAAGTCTGGAATAGGGCTGCAAGACCCTCCCCCCAAAGCTATATAAAGGGGAAATAAACCTGTCTCTTCCTGCTTCCCTGCCTTCCTGGCTGCTGGTGCTTGATGTGCATCTCTTAACTGGCATTGGAACAAAGCTTCCTCAGCCTTCCAGTCTGGAGTGAAGACCAATGGCTCCCCAAGAAGCCTTTAGGCCTTCAGAGCTGGATTGGGACTGCTGAGGTATCCAGCCATGTGTACTGAGCAGTGACCTGTTCCTTGACTCACAGGCCTGAAGACTGCTATTGTGGAACTGCTGTGAGCTAATCCAATAAATCCCCTTTTTGTTTACTACAATTCATTCTGTCAGTTCCATTCCTCGAGAGAACCCTGACTAATACATAAAGCCACACCCATTTTAACAGCTGCAGGTTTGGGAATCTAGTTGGTTAAAGTCACCTAGGCAACATGCAACTTGAAACAGTAATTGGCACTGAACAGGGACTTGTCCTACCCTGGCTATATGGGAAGCAGAGAGCAGGCTTTGTTTGTGGTTCTAGGACAGTGGCTCTCAGCTTTATCAGACATGAAAGCTTTCTGCAATAACTATTTTGTGCAAAATGAAACTTGGACTAAGTACTTTCTCTAAGACAAACAGACTAAACCAATCAGACTCCAATCACTCTAACTGGTGATTTGAATCAGATGTCTCCCATAAACACAGGTGTTTGAATGCTTGGTCTCAGCTGATGGCAGTTTGGGAGGTGGAGCCTTGCTGGAGGAGGTAATTATTGGAGGCAAGTTCCCCTTTGCTAAAGTTTGATTCACTTTCCTGCTTCTATTTCCATCTGCTGTGGCAGAAGTGACATCCAGCCTCTGCTCATGCCATGCTTTCCCCTGCCATCATGAAGCTTCCCCTTGAGACTGTAAGTCAAAATGGAAAACTTTCCTCCTATCAGCTGCTTTTGGTCAGGTGCTTAATCCCAGCAATGAGAATTGCAATTGCACCAGTAACTGAGCCTCTTTCCAATTCATCAAGCTGCAACTGATTGGCTATTGAACTAAGCTGTAGCCAATTAGCTTTCACATCTCACATCCTTTCTTCTATAAATGCTGCAGGAACATTTCTTTTTTTTTTAAGTAGAAATTTGGGACAAATCGTGTGTTGGTACCACCATTTCCTCCTCCCTGCCCCCAATGCTGGTGTCATTGTGAATCTGCAATAAACTGTATCTTCCTTTCCCACAGCTATGTCATTCTGTGTAGAATTTTTATCATGCTTCTGACAATGCTATTTTTGGTGAATTACATAAAAACCATTTAGAAAGAACTCTTTTGAGGCTTGAGAGATGGTTCAGCAGTTTAAGGCACTTGTTTGCAAAGCCTGCCATCCTGGGTTCAATTCCCCTGGTCCCACATAAAACCAGATGCACAAAGTGGTGCATGCATCTGGAGTTTGTTTGCAGTGGCTAAAGATCCTGGTGCACCAATTCATTCATCCATTCATATTCTCTCTCCCTCCCTTGTAAATAAACAACTTTTTAAAAAAAGAACTCAATTTTTTTTTTCATATGCTCCAATGATTACTTGATTACACTTGTGTTGCTTTATCCATTTGATGGTTAGTTAAAGCTGTAAATAGGTTTTTAAGAAAGAATAACTAAGGGCTGGAGAGATGGACTAGTGGTTAAGGCACTTGACTGCAAAGCAGAAGGACCAGAGTTCAATTCCCCAGTGCCAGACACACAAGGTGGTGCATGTGTCTGGAGTCGTTTGCAGTGGCTGGAGGCCCTGGCGCACCCATTCTCTCTCTGCCTCTCTCTCTCTTTCTTTCTCTCTCTCTCTTTCTCTCTCAAAGTAAATAAATAAATAAATAAATAAGAATAACTATCTAGAATATATCAAGTATCATTTTATTTTGAAGAGTATATTCTAGCTGAACATATCTCATGGGCAGTTTTATGGCAGCAACCTGATGATAAAAATGTAGACTTATGTTTGACAGCTTTTTAATCATATTCAAATGGAATAAATAAAACTAATCCAGTGTGATAAAAAGTGAGTCTAGTTATCGATTCGTTCATAAAGGGAAAAATAAAGCATGTAAATAAAACATGTTAAACATGGATCCAAAAGCAAACACTTGAAGGGTAATGAACTCCAAAGCATAGGCTGTGGCATGGATGCATTCAGAGGAGAAAGTCTACGCAAGAGACAGCCAGATGTGCACACAGCTCCAGCACAATCCAGCTGTGTGAGGAAGAATCCAGTGTGCTCATCCCTTTTGAATGTCTTGATTTTAGCACAGGTGCCCATACATGGGCTCATGGCCAATAACAGTGAAGCAACCCCAGTGAATGCTGCGGTGTGCTTTCATCAGAGGGGGCACACACACACAGACCACAAAGCCAAGGGAAGTCACATGCAACAAAACCCTGTGACCTAAAGTCACCAGTATCAGAGAGCTACCAGAGACACTAAGTTTTATGTGATTCTTATATGTAAAATTATTGTTTTGCCTTTCAGGAAAACACAGAAACATGGACCAAGAGTTTCTGATATTCTATTTCTAATCTTCAATTTCATGACACGATCAATTAGGTCTTCCCCAAAACTCAATTATCTCCCTTTTGGAAAGGAAAAGAGCATATTTATCATTCCAGCATTAAAACCTTATCCCTTCACAAGTCTATCTTTAAAGTTTTGCTGGAAGCATCAGCCAGAGAGAAGTCTCACCGAAAGCCAAAGGGAAGTGCTCTACCTGCTTTGAGCAACCCCTGCCTATGCTGCTTTCCAGATTCATAATCTTAAAAAGCACCAGCTTCTTCATTTCCAATCTGATGGGATTTAGCCTGATTCAAGCCCCAGCTGTGTCCTGTCCCTGCCTGCTAAAAGCGTTTCATCAGAGAACATGTTTCCTCTCAAGAGCAAGACCATTCCAGGGTGTTGAGCCAAGTGCCTATCACAGGCTCTGACCTGTTCACTCTGAAAGCTCAGAAAGGGTTACAGCCAAGGTCATTTGATTCCATAACATGTAAGATATGGCGATGCTCATATCCCTGTTCCAAGTCTTAAAGCCAAGATTGTAAATACTAGATAGACTCAGTAGGAGGTTAGATTTTATAAAACTGATCAGTATCCTCCATCAAGAAATCATGAAAACGCAATGAGCTGTCTTAATCACCTGGCCCATGCCAGAACCAATTCTAGGCACTAATGAAACATACATCATGTAAGGCACATATCCATACCCTTTGTGGTTTCACTGTCTGATGAGGGAGGCCATTGCCTAAGGATCAGTTACAGTCCAATAGAGGATCACAGACCTTCACCACTGGGGTAACCATGTAGGTTCAACACCTGTTCATAGACACGTTCAAAAGCATCAGCAGAGTCTCTAACATAGATAAGAGAAGGGCACAGTGATTGGAAAGAAGACAAAGAAATAAAGTGTGCCTGGAGGTGTCAGGTGAGGCTTCACTGGGGGAGCGTGGGGGATAACCTGGGGAAGTTCTGTCTAACCTCGACTACTGAGGAAGATGTGCCAGAGAAGGAGAAATACAGAGGCGTACTAACCCACAAGCACCTGAGTGGAGAAGACCTGACACCAAGGTGAGATGCTCATTGATAATGTTCAACATTCTGGAAACTTGCAGCTGCAGACAGATGTGAGATAAATATCCACACCTTCCTGGTAGATGTCGGGGATTTAATGGAGGTTGTAAAATAAAAGAGCCATGGAGCAACTTGTTTCCTTAGACAGAGAATCTCAGACAAGAGACACAAACTACTTTAAGACTCTCCTTTTGTCTTCTATGGGTTGAAGCATGTGCCTATATGTGTCAACTTGATCTTTTTAATTATTTTAATATTTTTGAAGAATGAAATTAGAAGCTTGTCTTTTAGGATCTATACTATATATCTATACTAGGAGAAGGAAACGTTTTCAGAAACTGTAATCTAGTATTCCAGTTTGGTGTTTTGGGTTTATCCCCCCCCCCCAGAGGTAGGGCCTCACTCTAGCTCAGGTTGACCTGGAATTCACTCTGTGGTCTCTGATTGAGCTCAAAGTCACAGTGTTGTAAAGGCTCCCACCACCACGCCCGGCTAGAAACTATAATCTATAGGATAGAAATGCAAGTTCAGACTATCTTCCTTGGAAAATCAAGCCAGTTAGAGTACCAGTTCCAGCATGGCCTCAGCGACCCAGCATGTAGCCAGCGAACAGCCTTCTTCTCGGAGACGGCGTTTACTCCACGTTACATGTGTGGAGTCTGACTTCCTACATACGCCATATGACAGGATCACCATGCCGCTGCTGGTAATTGAAAGCCATATGATGGTTCTCCCTATCCAATTAGAAAACAAAAGATCCAATTAAGAAAAATTAGAAAAGCTGTTAAAGGGAAGCAATCACTTGCCAATAACGCTGTCCTTACAGTTTAACACAGCTAGAAATTGACCTGTACTTCTCTTTTCTACATTTATTTTTGTGAATTATAAGTTAATCACCCTGTCAATTCCTAATTAAAAGGCCCTGCAAAGATTTTCATCCAAAAGGACTGTCACTAAGAGTTCTGGGTCAAATTGCTCTGTTGTCAAAAATGAGAAATAAAACCAAAACAGTATCAACTCTCTCCTAAAGAACTAGAATCTCAATATTGAAAAGAAAGAAAGAAAGAAAGAAAGAAAGAAAGAAAGAAAGAAAGAAAGAAAGAAAGAAAGAAAGAAAGAAAGAAAGAAAGAGGGAGGGAGGGAGGGAGGGAGGAAGGAAGGAAAGAAAGAAAGAAAGAAAGAAAGGAAAGAAAGAAAGAAAGAAAGAAAGAAAGAAAGAAAGAAAGAAAGAAAGAAAGAAAGAAAGAAAGAAAGAAAGAAAGAAAGAAAGAAAGAAAGAAAGAAAGAAAGAAAGAAAGAAAGAAAGAAAGAAAGAAAGAAAGGACTTTCTTTAAATTTTATTTCTTCAGTTTAAATGTTTCATGTTATATTTTGATTATAGGTGTTGTTGTTTTGTTTATGTGTGTGTGCGTTTTATGGGTTTTTCATTTTTGTTTTGTCTTTTGAGGAGCAGGTTCTTTTTTAAAGCAATGCCTGCAAATGCGGATCCTCAGTGGAACCCGGCACGTTGTGTAAATGAGTGCAGAGGAGGAGGCGGCTGGAGGGTGAAGTGCTACCAGCTGGGTGAAACTCGAGCTCTGTGCCTGGCCAAAAAGGCGGGCTTCTCCTCAGCTGGAGCTGATGCTGTCGATGTGGGGATGTGAGCACCATGTTGCCAGACCCTCACATCTCATGACAAGCCAGAAATTGAGAATCTCATATGAAATTTGATTTTTAAGATACCAAATAAGGCACTCAATAAAGCATCTGAGCAGACTGGGCCCAAGCGCCTCCATTTTTGTGAGCTCACTGTTAAGGCTTCCAAGTTGCAAAACTTGCAACCAGAAAATGGTAGTCCATGGAACGAAGTACAGAGATCAGGGAGTGAATGAGAGCAGGGTGGAAGAATAGAAAACAAGCAGACGTGCAAGAGAGGGCTGGGCAGATGGCTCAAGGGATAAAGACAAGCCTCTCCAGCCTGGGTAGCCAAGTTCAATCCTCCCCAAACCCCACATAAAGGAAAACATAAAAACACAGGAGCCATGTCAGGGTCCTGTCATCCTAGAATTCTCAGAGCAAGATGAGAGATGGAATCTCACAGTGGCCAGTTGAACAAAGAACAGCAGCAGAGTGAGATGGAGAGACTTCACCTCAAAAGATGAGGCAAGGCTAAGAGCAACCCCAAAAGTTATTCTTTGATCTCCACATGTGTGTTGTGGCACACAGGCACACAGGCTCATCAACATGCACCCCCACACACACACACCAAAACATATGTAGGAGAATTACAGTTTAGATTATGATCCAATTCCATAGTCTTCCCGGGTCTCCATGGTTTTCTTACTTATTAAACGCCATATGCTTTTCTTACTTTGCCTCAAGAAATCACATGAAGAAATAGGTATTACTCGATAATATCCCAATTGTCCCCAAAGGATGTAGGTGATGGATATCCAGATCAGTTACTAATAATCGCTTTGTGTTTAGAAGATGATGGAAAGAACTTTATGGGACTGGACTCCATAAAGCCGAGATTAGACATCTCTGCTGAGTTGTGAGACCCTGTAGATCTTTCGGCAGGAAGACAATGTTATCAGAGTGGCCTCAAAATATGAAGCGGAACTTGTAGCAGGGAGATGTTGCAGGCACCATTGTTTGGCAGAAGATTATTGCCACAGTACTGCCATAATGCAGATCTAAATCCAGACTACAGCAGACACATTGGTACTATAGCACATCATTGAACTGATGGGGGCCTTGTCTGCCCCTCTTAATTATCATTGCTAAGGACAAAGCACCAATACCTATTGGGCCCAGCTCCCACAGCAGGCTTGGGGTAGAGGTTAATTTGGGTGTTCTGGTAATAATTTTGCATTCAGCTGTCATGCCCAAGTCAGGTGAAGGTGCTACCGGAACTGTTCTCCAATTGTCGGTCATGGGGTCATTTCCTTTGCACCTGTTCTGCTTTCTCCTTCCTTTGTCTCTGGCCTATCATGCTTCTCTGTACCCCACACGACCCCAAAGAAAATTAGTTCTGGAAAGATGAATGATGGCCAGCTAACATTTATGAAGTGCTGTTTGTTACGTGCCAACAACGGCACTTTGTTTACGTTCTGCTATTTATCCCTTAAAGTGTCTATATGAATAAACTGTTGTTATTCCTAGTTAACACTTCAGGTAACAGGGTGAAAAGCGGCACTATGAAGTTACCAATTTCTTGCGTTTAATTTAATAAGTGTCAGAGCATCATTCTAATCTAAATAAGAAGACCCAGTAGTAAACTCATGTGATGGTTAGTCTTTATCGTTGCCTTGATTGAATTTAGTATCACTTGGGAATGCTCCTCCGGGAGTCTCTCTGAGGGTATTTCCCTAGAGGCCTAACTCAGGAGGAAAGACACACCCAAATGTAGGTGAGTCCCTCCCATGAGTTGAGATCCTAGATTGAATTTTTTTAAAAATGGGGGGATGATGTAAGTATCAGCATATTCCCCCCCACACACTCTCTCTCTTTCTCACTCCATCCAGATGTAGACAAACATCTGCTTGCCACCACGGCCATCCCTTCTTAAGCTGCTGTTTCTCAGGTATTTTGTTACAACAATGATAAAAGTAATTAATACACAACTTTACCATATGGTCCCTAAAAAAACGAAATGGAAGAATGTGAGCAAATAAACACCTCAGGTATATATTATGCCCTAAGTAGTGGGGCTTAGGTAGCACACTTGGTAACACACTAGTTATCAGTGTACAAGGGGAATATTACCTGCCCTTCCCAAAGCATATCAGATGTTTCTGTTACTATGAGTGGATGATTACACCTCACTGAAGATTTTGCTGTTAGTATTTCAGTATTCAGCTAGTGTTTCTTGGACTTGCATGCTTTATAGGCATAGTTCTGATGATTTACTTCAAGTTACCTGGGTGGACCTGACCCCAGGCTGCATCACGTTAGCCAGTGTTGGATCCTGTTGGTCAGAGTCCAGTGGGCATTCATCATATCACACTGCCTGATATTGTATTAAAATTAGACCTGGCACTTTAGGAGTCCTTGCAAAAGGGAGAAATGGGTGCCCAGCAGTCTTCCTCTTAAAGATAATTGAAAAAGAGGCAGGCATCATGACATGCTGCTGGTCTCACGCTGCCTGAAAGTTGCCTTGAATCACCGAAATGATGAAAATACGGTGAACGCCTTGTAAAGAAAGATGAAAATTTTCTGCAGTAGTGTCGTCAAAATAAAAATGTCTAGCTATCTTGGTGAGAGACCTAGCAGAAAGATGCATTGTGTATACACACACATACAAGCACATATGCACACATGCACACATGTGTACACATATATACACACACCATAGAGACTCGGGTGCCTGATTTATTGCTAGCTTGAGATAAAGCCCACAAGGTCCAGAAAATGCCCAAGCATGATTGTGCAGAACACTGCTCACTGTGTGAGGACAGTGTAAAGTAAGCAGCAAGGGAGAGAGGCAAGACCACACCCACGTGCATGTGAGTTACATGAACCAGGACCAACACCCTAATCCGCCATCGAGTTTCCTATCAAAGCAAATGTAGCATTTTAGGTGCTCTCAAATCATGAGTGTTTGTGTTGATTCCTAGTCCTAAAGAACCTCTCGAAAGTCCAAGTCCCCCAAAATGTTTCTTCCCTGAATTTGGCAGCAGTTAGACTTGCCAGCCTGATTCATGCAAGGGTGACAGCAAATGTTGATGCCTTGCTTCAGAGCTGGGAGAGTTCGGGCATCTGTGACACCCATCAGCACTTTGTAATCCTTTCCTGAACTTTCAGATGTGTGGTTTCATGTGAGATCATCACTGTACATCAGAGGCTTTCTGACCAACATAGAAAATCTCCAAACACAAGAACCCTGGAAAATATAAGGCATTGTCCTGAAAGTCCTTACTTTCCTCTGGCACCACTTATATTGATGAGTTTACTTCACACACACACGCATGTGCACACACAAACACACACAATTTTAAGAGTAGGAATATAAGCATTGCTCTCACCATTCTCACATCACCAACAAAATGTGTTTGAAGTTCATATTGGGCAGTGTACTTGAAGATGTGTGGATTTTTCCACATCATTTAGTGACATTTTCCACAGTTTAATTTCTTCTCTTTCTTGCTAGACCTACCTTTTTTCCCCCTTCACAAACATCCCACCACTAGAATTTCCTTGAGTGCCTTTCCCTGGACTCATATTCCTTCCTCTCCTTTAGCATCTATCTGCTTCACCGCACTGCAGTTGCGCCACGATGTGTCCATCTGTTAAATTCCAATGTCCTTGAGTGAAAGGAAGGGGACAGAGGTGTCCAAGCACAGGAGAAAGCCAGAGTGTGGCTGCCTGTGGAGAAGTATGACAGAGTGGATGCCACTCAAGATGCCAGGGAAGTACTGGCCACCTCAGGACACCAGGTAGATGGCAGCTTTCAAGTCGCAGGGTGGGGGAAGAATACAATTGAAGCCAAAATTGGTTTGAGCTCACTATTTTCTAGCTATCAGTTCTGAGGTCACAGTCACTAAAAGTGGAAACTTAAAAATGACTTCAAAAAGGCAAATGCTAACTAGATTTCACACTGGATTTCATTCGACTTGGCATTACAGAAAGAATGCAGGTATTAAATAGACTGTTTCCTGTATACAATAAGGTTAATTAGTAGTGAGGGATGGAAAATCAGTGTAGACATAACTCTTTTCGACAGGTATCAAAAATAATCCCCTGATCCCTACAGACCCCAGCTGCAATGAAAGAGGAGCAATAGAAAAGACTCTTTAAACACAAAATTTTCAAACATTCTCCAGGTGTCCACAGCCCCAGCCCCTGAGCGGGAGCTGGCTCTAACTCTGAGGCCCAGCTTCTCACTGGATGTTGAGGTGCCGCATAAAGGCTCTCCATATAAAGCAGCTGAGATTGCACATGGAGACAGACAAGAGAACAAAAAGAGGAATATATTGCAGTCTGAATAGGACTTCCCTAAGCTCCTTATCAATAAGGTTAATAAGGGTCTATGCAATTTACTGATCACTGTGATGCAACACCCTTCCTCGCACTCCAAATCTCCACGTCTCTGCTGGCTTTTAATGCTTTTCACAACCAATCACATAAAAGTGTCTTTGCCTGCACCCCAGAGAATCAACTCCAATTCAGGAACCTGGCCTCTATAAAATCTCTGGTCCGTCATTATACTTCTACCTGCCCTAGTTAAGCAGATTAACAGTTATTTCCTAGAATTTGATCTATGAGGTTCTTTGTAATTGAAGCTGGAATACTCAGATATTACTAAAAAAATGTATTTCTGAGAAATGTGTTCCTTTTTTCTCTGGTTTAATTTTGTTATCCTCAATCATATTCGTGATATGAAAAAAAATCCAAACTTCTATCTCTTCTATAAAATACATGTCATATCAAAAAAGGTGACAAGAGGGGGGAAAAGTAATTAGTGAGTTCACAGAGTTCAGTAGAAAAGTTAAAATGGAGTAA
Source organism: Zapus hudsonius (assembly GCA_004024765.1). Taxonomy (NCBI): domain Eukaryota; kingdom Metazoa; phylum Chordata; class Mammalia; order Rodentia; family Dipodidae; genus Zapus; species Zapus hudsonius. The sequence continues at coordinate 144,023 of PVHP010000267.1, forward strand.
CACATTACTTTTTATGTGAAGATTTCACAAGACAAATCTTGCCTGTGTTTTAATTGCATGTGACCCTGGCAGTCCTGCTCTGAAATGAAGTGGTGTAAAATTAAAGATGACAGACGCTCAAAACAAGTCTTGTGATCTTGATTAAACTACAAAGACCACACTCTCTCTCTGCTGCAGCTCAGATATCATGGGCTGTTTTATTTGGGGAATTGCTTCATTAATGCCTTCTTTGACTAGGCATGTTTATTATTTAAAAAAATACTGAATACGGTGATATCTTGCATAGCTAAATAATTCTTAAAAAGCAAATTATATATGAAGAATACTTAAATAACCCCAAACCTAATACCATTTATAAGTGCTAATAATTATATATACACAGATCCATGCACATACATATGTATGTGTAGATATTACATGTGTACATTGCCCTTTTTGACACAGCCATTGCTTTCCAACCTAGGAATCTGAACTACAGACCAAGAAGCAGAGTAATGCATCTGCCAGATTTCCTTATAACCACGGAAAGCTCCCCAGGCTGATAGTACATGCAAAGCTTTGCCTTATTCAGTAGAAATGCTTTTTGAAAAAATATCTTTATTGTCAATAATTAGATACATTGTATGAGCAAATCTTGTGATGGTGCCCCCATTTCCCTCCTCTCTGTCCCCAACCCACGGGGGACCCTCTTCAGTGGACATACTGGATCTGTCCAGAAATGTTTTTTTGACAAACACTATTTGGAAGAATAAACTTTCCAAGTGTAGATTGAAAAGAGAACTGAATTCGGCTTGCATGTGTTATTACTACACCACTCTACCTGAAATATATACAACATTGACTAGATGCTTTTGAACCCTGAATCCCAATTATTCAATAAAACTAAGGTGTGGGAGGAAAAGTCCTTGTGTGACTTCACCCACTGTCCCCTCTGTGTTTCCCAGACTATCTGCAGGTCTTACTTAAATGACAAATCCTTTCATTCAGGTTTTCCTCCTCAACACTAGCAGGTCCATTTTCACTTCTAGGACCTCCTAGACTCTAAGCCTCCATGATTTCATTGTTTTTGTCCTGTTTTGATAATCACTATTTTCAACTCATTTATTTTATTTTAGGGAGTCAAAGAATATTACATTTATAATTTTTTTTTGTAAATAGGCAGTAGTACTCAATGGAATACATGGATTCACTAAACCATCAAAGCTGGGAAATCCAGTTTTCAAAATTCATTGTTTCATTGCATATTTCCAATTCTTGGCAAGTCTCCCTACACAAGTATCTCACCTTTTATTTATTTGCAAGCAGAAAGAGAGACAGACAGACGGACGGACGGACGGACGGACGGACAGAATGTGTGTACCAGGGCCTCGAGCACTGCAAATGAACTCCAGATGCATGCATCACTTTGTGCATCTGACTTTACATGCGCACTGGGAAACTGAACCTGCGTCATTAGGCTTTGCAGGCAAACACCTTAACTGAGCCATCTCTCCAGTCCTTACTTTTTTTTTAGTGAAAAATACATATGGCAACATCTGCCCTACCTAGCCTCAAAATAATAAGGTTATTGTAAGAATGAAATATGATAATGCTTATTAAAACGTCTTTGGAAAGTACAAGACAAAATGCTTCCCAGTTAGTATTCTTTTTCACTATAGTTACTCTATCAATTTTGCCTTGTATACACAATGGCTTTAGCATTTACAGGTCCTTTCACTTATAATTCTATAAAGATGGGTTTATGCCCCAATGCCCGACCATATAGGCTTATCCTAGGCTTAAATAGAGATCCAATACAATCAATTAGAACAAAAGATTCAGTCCTAAGAAAAGCCACCATTTGAAACTGATGACAATAGTCACAAATATGAAATTAAGATACCTTGCCTGCTATTCACCAAAGACATTTGGGATTTCAAGAACAAATCTAATAAGTAGGCAAGCAGTCCAGTCTCACAGTGCCCATGCGTAAACTCTGCCAGATTCATGGCCTGTGCCTGCATGGGAGTTCTACACCATTAGCTGCAACGTATCAAAGGCAATGTCACTGATTTTAATAGGATTACAGAGAACCTAGTAATAAGCAGGAAGACTAGTTTTCATCTGAGTAACTGGCCAGTAATTTGGATGTTTAACTAAATGTTGGCTGCCAAATTGACAGGTCATCCACACTGAACTAGCCACTACCCATGAATTTTCATGACCAGGATCACAATGGTTCATTTGCATGTGTGAGAAGCTGCTGGGAAGCTGGCCTTTAAACAGGTTCACACAGCCAAAGATGTGTTCCAGGGTGCCATGCCTCAATCTAGAAATACCATCACAAGAGGGGAGCACAGATTGGTGCCTAGCCCTTCGTACATAAAAACACCCTGAAACTTACACGGTCATCACTAGAATATAAAGCATGTAGGGCAAACAGGAATTTTAGAAAACCAGTATTTAACACAATTTTTTTGCACAAGAAATATTTAATTCTAGGTTGCTTTGATTGGGGATTTGCATAGTATTGTTAAAAGTTATTTCATCCACAGAGAAAATAGAGGCCTGACTGTCAGCATTATCAACAAACTGTTGTTCCCCAACACTCATGTATAGTAAAATGGGACAGGCATGAGGACAACAACCAAAAAACTCCATCACGCAAAGTGTTCTACCAAAGAGATTTATGATCTAGTCATAGGTGAAACCATATTAGGCAACAAAGTAAAAATCACATTAACCCACCTTTATTATCAATTTACCATGTACTGGTTGCTTCACAATAATGCCATGATGTAGGCAATAAAGTAAGATTTCAAAGATGAGGAAATGTAATCTTTGGAAGATTGTGTCATTGCTCAAAGGGATACAGTTGGAAAGTGGTTTTTCTACGTCTACCTATATAGACAAGCATTTCTAGCTTCTCCATATTTAAAAGACAAGTGTTACAAAATTACTCAAAATACATTTACTGAAAGATTACTTACAACAGGAAAGTAACATAATTTCTAGTAGTAAAACAATTGAATAATATAGTAAGTGAATGTCTATATGATGAAGTATATTATGAAGATATTGAAAAGCAGGTGTGTACAAAAACAGGTGTTGACAAGATATGTCTGCTAAGAGAAAATCCAGGTTACAAAATCATAGGTACAGTATTATGTCATTGTTGTTTATACACTGTAATATGTATGTATACACACAACAAAATATTAGCAGTGGTTATCCTTGGGTTGTGAGATTATTGGTAATTAATTTTCTCCCATCGTTCCTGGCATGTCCCCAAGTTTTTGCTGTTAACATTTGTTACTTTCATAATTAGAAGAAATACAAGTGTAATTTTAAAAAAAAATATGTAAGTGATAATTCAAGGCTATATATGGTAATTGATACAGATAAAAAGTTTTGAAGAATTCTAAATGAGCTCATGTTAAGCAAGGTCAGGGAGAAACCAAGAGACGCTTCAAGAGACAAGTGAGTGCTGAAAAACAGCCAAGGTAAGAAGGAAGGCAAGTCCAAGTGGGACAGGAACAAGGGCCCAGAGGCAGGAATTTAAGATGTACTTGGGGAAGACCAGCTTGGCTATGATGGAGGGTCCACCGGAGGACTTTGTCTTTGACATGGTAGAACTATGAAAAGCAAGGATGCCCTTCATGTGACAAAATTTCCAGTGTACCAAAGTAGAGAGCATCAGATGTACCCTTTGGCTTAGACACCCGGTTCGCATGCCAGCCTCCCAGTAGAATTTCACACATGAGAAGACAGGTAAGGGCCAGAATTTGGAAGCCCTTAAATGCTAGGCAAGAGAGTTGGATTTGATCCTGCAGGCAGGGGCGGGGGTTTGGGGGGCTCTGACGTTTTAAGCAGGGGGAGTAGTGAGGATAAAAGTGTTTCAGTAAACTTACTTGGACAACACCAGGTAGGAGGACAGGAAGCAAATGTGCATCTCTTCATAATACTCCTAGGTTGATTTATTTTTCTGTGAAGATTCTGTCTTTTCAATTTGGGTTATGAATTCTTTGAAAAGAATATCAGTGTCTTGGGTGGAGACAGCTCAGTGGTAGAACACTTGCCTCACATGAATACGACCCAGGCTTCAACCCCCATTACCTTAAAGATTCAGCAAGAGGGAGAAGAGAGGGAGAGAGAGCAAGCACATGTGCAAGGGAGAGAGAGCGAGAGAGAAAGAGAGAAAGAGAATGAGAGATTAGGTCTTGTTTCTTTTATTTCTGGCATTTCTGAGCAGTAGATAAATATTGAACTATGTAAAAGGTGCTAGCTTTGCATGCAGGGAGTTCTCTGAGAGACTCCCCCCCAAAAAAGAGTAGCTTCATTCTCTAAACCTCGTCAGGCTCACCTGTAAAGTAGGGGCAGCAATATCTATTAACAGACTGGTGGACAGGTAAGATTATGAGATTGTGCACTTGAACCTTACATGAGAAGCATGCACCATTACTAATTACTGCTCTAAAAGTCATTAACATATCTGAAAAGATTACTTAAAATAAGTTTTTTTTCATGATTCTGATGTTTGATTTTTGACCCTTTAAGGTAGACATTGAATGGGAGAAGGTGAAACAAATATAATTTGGAAATCAATTCTTATAATCAGAAAATGAGCTTTGGAAAGATGCAAAGAGCCAAGACCGAGTTCACTGTAACTAATTTAATGTAACGTAACAAAACTCAATTGGAAGTGGGTGTCTGGAAGCCAAAACAAGTCTTGAGTAAGTAAAAAGAGGTAACCGACTAGCAGAACTTGCTTGTGTAAGTTATGATATTTGTACAAAAATTGAGTCTTTTCTTATCAGAAGAATATATAATAATTTCTACCAGAAGCTCTTGTATTATTGTATTGTATTATTTCATTATACATTATAACATTTCCTTCTGTGTCAGGCACACTGTGTGATAAATAGATAGATACCATCACGATGTAGATTGAAATGTTCCAAGCAAGAGTTTAGGTGTTCAACAAGAAATATATTAGATATAAATATATTAGATCCAAAAGACATGGAGCCACCAAAGACTGATGGTATCATGTTCAAAGGACACAGAAACTAACCTGAACAGACTCCTGCTATTCTAGAGTTAGAGGTCTCTTTTCCGGGTGTTCCAGGTTCTTGGCATCTTAGCTCAAAGAACTGAAAAAATACACACACCAATAATGAAACAGCCAGAAACTTTATCTAGAGCAAAAAATAGTAAAGGTTTGAATACACTGCCAAGAGGTGCAGTGGGTCACTCAGCTGGAATGTATTCACTGACCATAGTTACTGTCCAGGGCTTCTTTTTTAAGCTCACAAGAAGGAGGGGCCAGTTGTCAAGGGGCAAATTTTGGATGGTTCCTTATTTTGATTGTCAGAGTTGTTATATGATATTTTTTCCTCCTCTGCACATACCCCTTCCCAGAATGCATCTGACTTTAACCATGTGTACAGCTAGTTAGGCATCGGTGGTAAACCAGAGATTCTCTCTGAAAGACTTAAAGGACACATGTTGACCTACCTGTACATGAACCTAAAATCTGTCCAGGCTGGATGCTCTTGGCTATTTCAATCCCTGATATAGCTCAGAACAAATGGGAATTGAAATTGATCACAAGTAGTGATCGCTGGGGAGGAGAAATCTAGTTCATCGTGTGGAGTTGGGTGTTTGTGCAGCCTGGTGAAAGTGGGGGGGGCGGTCTCAGGAGGCTAACAAGTAGTTCAAGAGCATTGTGAGGAAAGACATGTGTCCTGGGTTCTAAACTATTACCCTATGCTGGTTGGCCTCATTCCCACCGCCCTGAGACATAACCACTTGGACACCATGAAGCATGAATATGATGGACTGAAAGCTTTCAAATGTATGCTTTAAATCTAGATAATAGTATGGATACAGAGAAGGAAATACAACTACACCCAAAGGGAAGATAGCAGTGCTAGGTAAATCCCTCCAATGGCTGACACATGAAGGAAATAAAATAAGAATATATTCTGGCTAGTTTATATCAATATATCAGGTTAACCAAATAGTTAATGAAGGAGGAAAATTGTAGTTGGTTTTCAAGAAAGAAATGTAAAAGGAAAGATTGGCATCATAGAAGTAAAAAGACTAGATAATACACCATCAAGTATACCTTCTAGCTTTAACAAATACTGGTATTTCTGAACTATTTTCATCTCTTAAAACCTGTTCTTGTAGTTTATTATTTTGAGCAATTTAAATAACATCATATTTGATGTATAAATAATAGTATTAAAGATACATTAAAAATGTCTGTCCTGTAGCTACAGCATCAGAAATTATTAGGCAAAGTAAAATAAAATTATACTAAATGCTCAGGCATTTTCCCACCTCACCTTCTGGTCAAGCTATAGGATATTCAAGATGGATAAGATACAAATTCATGCACATGAGTGGAGTGTGGAAAGGATGCACAGTGTGACCACTGCTCTCAAAATGACTCAGTATTTAAGAAACAATAGTGAATAGTGAAGCTATTCTTCTGGACTGAAATCCACAGACTCCATGCATTTAACTGACTTCAAAGGGGAGCTCTTTTTACCTTCCTGAGTAAATCTGGGACCTGACAACCTTCCTGTCATCCCTACCATAAGGTCACCCTCAAAATATCCATGATGGAGTAAAAAAAAATACTTTAAAGGTCAAAAAAGAGATAAAATTAATCTCATGCATTTTTCTACATACAGTCAAATCTCTCCTTTCTCCTCAGACAAGTTATTTAAAACTTCTACAAATATATCTGTTCTCCCAGGTGAGTACAAAATTACTTGTATAACCAACCTCTATATCCGTGAAATTGATTTTTTGTGAGCTTTTGAAATCTTCAAATTCCTAAGAAAGGCTGAGAAAAAGCCCATAGCATTACAGTTTCTGACAATAGTACATTTATTCTGGTCAAGATGAGTATGTTTTAAAGCCCACTGGTTGACATACAGCAAATCCAACAAAATGATGTTGCAGTAATGGGAAAAACATCCATTTAAACATGTGAATTTTAAGTTCAACTATTCCCATTTTCTTACATTCTTGAATTCTATGATTTTTTTCACTTTTATCTCATATTGATATTTTCAATATCATGTCGGAAACTTTTAAAAATCATTTTTTGCTTCCTCTGGTTAAGTTCTAATTTGTATCCATTGTTCTTTATTACAGAATCATTATTCCCCTATCAGTACTAAACAATAATTTCTATCTGCATACTTCCTGAGAAAGAAGTATCTTATTATCTCAATATCCTGGTGGCTTTCTACCTGATAGTACAAATACCAGTTGTGGTCAATTGAATCTGATTGTCCCCATAAACTCATGTGTTTTGGGTGCTTGGTGCCCAATTGGTAGCAATTTTGGAGGTAGAGTCTTGTTGAAAGAGGTGTGCTATTGAAGGTGGGCTTTGGGTGTTATAACCAGCTACCCCTTGCCTGAGCCTGGCTCACTCTCTTTCTGCTGTTTTCCACCTGCTGTGGTAGGGGTAATGTCCAGCTTCTGCTCATGCCATGTTTTCCCCTGCCATCATGAAGTGAGGTTATAAGCCAAAATCAAAACTTTATTCCCATCAGCAACTCCATGGCAAGTGCTTCATTAGGTAAATACATCAAAATTCTAGTACAGAGGAGAGAAAAGGCAGCAATATATCTCCTTTAGAACACATAAAGATCACCTCCCAAAAAATATTCCTCTATGTCTTTTTGATGCCTAAAACTCATGAAGAGACACCATGTGGGTAGGATAAAGGAAAAGATCTTCTAACATAAAAACATTACAAGTTTTAAATAACCCACTGGTCCTTTGACTTATCCATGATCACAGCCACCAGTAAGGCTGATCCACATCAGGGGGAATGTGGGGAGCCACCAAGAGGGGTGGGGGGGAGGAAGATGCTCTGATGCACCGGATCGAAGTGAGAAAGTTTCTCATTGCACAGGTGATTGAGACCCACAAAGGGACCCATATGGGGATGATGTCCAAATGATGTCACCCCTCCGCAGATTTATATCAGAGATGCTGTTGAGAAGGTCTGGGGTACACAGAAATGAAACAAGTCTTGAGAAAATCAATCTAAATCTTCACAAATATTTGTCGTGGCTAGTACTAATCTAAAATCTTTAGTCTAATTCTTACTATTATTTATTTTGTTTCTTCAAATTTCCCTGATTTTCAATTGATACTTTTTCGAGACTTTTTCAATAATCGCATACGCAAAGTAATAATAAGAAATTTTGATCTTTAAATAATAACATAATTTTATAATAAATTAATATTTAGTAGTAATAATAATAATACATTTTGACTGTTTAACAGTCATCAAATTCCGTTGGCAACAGCGATGCTGTATACAAAACCATATAACTACCAGTATCTTTGAGTTGAAAGTCAGCTAAACTTAAACATGGTTTCCAAGGGAAGAAGGCAACCTCTCTTACAACTAAAGCCTGAAATGAAAAAAAAAATCTAACAGTTAAAGTTGTACTTTGACCTCAAAGTGCAACAGGCAACAGCAGGCCATCGAAACCCCACCAAGTAAATTTAGCTTTGACGATCGTCGCTTTCTTCCCTCTGGCTGTTGCATCAAGCACAGGTCCTCTCCAAACCTGAGTCTTCTTGCCTATAAGATGAAGATATTAGCACCCACCTCAAAAAGTTGATGAGAGTAAAGAATGTAATAACACACATACATACATCAGAATTCTGATGTGTAACATGTTCTTGGTGAACGGCATTTGTTTTTGTAACTCTTGAGAAGAAAGCAACCCTGAAGGAATCATAAGAGAGGTCTTTGCGTTGGAACACAGATGTCTTCTTTCCTGTTTCCACATTCCACACGGCTACAGTCTGACCCCAAACAGACGCCAGACAGAAGGGAGCCCACCCAAGAACCATAAAGACAGATGCCAAATTGAATTAGTCAATCCTTGATTTCAGTATAAAGACATTATATTTTATGAATCAATTCCTTAAGTTCCTCTAAGACCACAGGTACATAATAGCCCTTAATTTAGTTTTTTAAGTTTAAAGTATAGTAATTATAAAGGAAAATATACTAAAAATGCATCAATCCATCCCACTGCACAATGTTAGCATTTTGTCACATTTTCTTCAGACATTTTTAAATAAAAAAATGCAACTTTGCAGATAAAAACCCTTTGTTCTCTGCCTGATTCTCATCCCTTCATAACTCAAAGTAACCATCATAATAAATACAGCATCGGGCTTCCTGAAAGTCAACATTTTAGAATTTTATTGTATAAGTTACATAGAAAAGCAATATATGTGTTAATGTAGTTATGCATCGTTACATACATATTCTGAAATTTCCTTTTTGTGTTGTTGTTTTTTTCGAGGTAGGGTATCACTCTAGCCCAGGCTGACCTCCCAGCCTGACCTGGAATTCACTCTGTGTTCTCAGGGTATCCTCAAACTCATGACAATCCTCCTAACTCAGCCACCCGAGTGCTAGGACTAAAGGTGTGTACCACCACGCCTGGCTGAAATTTCCTTTTTCACTTGTGTTTTTAAAATCTGAGCATGTTGAAATGTATGGATGAAGTTTCTCATTTTAAGCAAAATGTGCTAGTTGGTTGGTTTAAATAAGTGAAGTCTACTTTAAAAAGGAAAAATTTAACATACTAGTCATTAAATTCTTAATGATGGCATACATTTTCCCATAATTATTTCTATTCCCTGCCTTTTTGCAGGCTCTCCAATGGCCATATTAGATAATTCATTCATTTATTCATTCAGTTAGCTGGTTAGCCAGCCTATATTTACTGGGAGCCTTACATGGGAGAGCAGTATTTCACATAGTAGATATACAGAAATGTTTAAATTAGACAAGATTGCTGCCTTCAAGTAGCTTATATTCAACCACATAAAATTAATCACATAAATAAAGTAAAAAAACGTAGTTTGTAACTTTTTCCATCAGAAAATGAAGTTAATCACATCCTAAGGGTAAGAAGTATGGTGATTTGCCAGCTGTTTTTTTTTTTTTAAAAAAAAAAGTAGTCCAAGAGAGCCTTTTGGGCTGGAGAAATGGCTCAGCAGTTAAGGATTAGCCTCCTGAAGACCTCCCACCCAAGACCCATGTGCACAGCTGGGCATGGACATGTCTCAAATCCCTGTCCCTTTAGGGAGCAGTTCCTTGAGAATTGCCCTAGTTTAGGGGAAAAAAATTGGCAAACGTTGGAATCAGTAAGAGACTCTGGCTCAAATAAAAATGGACCCTTACTCAGCTCTGGCCATGGCAGGCAAGCGAGTGTGTGGGGAGGTGGCAAGTGGTGTCGGTGCCTCGTGACACATACACATTGATTCACCACATACACACTACACATCACACAAACACAAAAGAAAAAAGGTGTTCTAAAATGCTTCCATCAGAGTGGAAAATTTAGGGAAAAACATGAAGAAGGCAACCTTAAAAGACTACAGTTGAGGGCTGAAGAGCTGGCTTGGTGGTTAAGGTGTTTACCTGTAAAGCAGAAGGACCCAAGTTCAATTCCCCAGTACCCAAATAAAGCCAGATACAGAAGGTTTATTTGGGTACTGGAGTTTGCAGTGGCTGGAGGCCCTGGCATACCCATTCTCTCTCTCTCTCTCTCTCTCTCTCTCTCTCTCTCTCTCTCTCTCTCTCTCTCTCTCTCTCTCTCTCTCTCTAATAAATAAAATATTTTTTAAAGACTACAGTTGAGCATTCCAACCAAAAGTGCAGGAACAACCCATTCAGCAGAAACACAGGCAAGGATCTCATGGAAGCCTCCACTTTTGCAGGCAGGAGAGGTCCACGATCTGATGCAGAGGCTCAGCTTCTGGTACTCACTGTAGGCATGGAGGCGAGGAGCCCAGGAGACACTGACCGTGCACACTATGGAAGTAGCAATCGGGGACCTAAATGAGGAAGCATCCGAAGCACACCCTGGCCATCCTCTGGGATCGATGAGGGAGGTCAAGGAGACCCTTTAGGACTTTGTTCCAAGATGGCTGGGGGATAGCGTCCTTTATTAAAACAGAGACGATTGCAAGAGAAGGTGGGCTATTCAAGAGGTGACTTGATATTTGACTCCTGTCCTTTGGGACACCATGTATAAGTAGTGAGTCTTGATGCCTTGTAGAAGGAGCCAAAGCAGAGAGAAACCTAAACATGGACCTATCATTTAAATCTATGGAACCAGGGGAGATGTCTAGAGTGGGAAAAAAGATGCAATGGCCCAAGATTGGTCCTCCAAGTACTCCAGTATTACAGTGTAAGTACTCCAGCATTACAGTGTAATACAGGAGAAGGAGCTACTGAAAGTGACAGGAAAATAACCAGAAAGCTACAAAGAACTCCAGGGAACTCCAAGAATGGTTTGCCTTACAACAAGGAAAAATTCAGGTTGGATCTAGGATTCTAAGTAAGATGAAGAATGAATGTGAGTTAAAGGCAGAGTACCCAGTCTTAAGGGAAATGTGCCTAGAAGCAGTAGAGACACACGAAAGGATCATGTGAGCAACAGAAGTTTGTTTTCATGTGAAAGGTATTTCAGCATTAATATGTGTTAGAAATATCTAGAAGCAGAAATCAATGATGCAACAAGAGACCCTTAAGAAGTCCATGTCCTCAAAAAGATAGCATAAGATAAAAAATATGTGCAAAGAGTATTAATTCCCATGTAGACAGAAGGCAGAAAACAGACATTGGTGCAGTTGGATTTATAGATTAGGCAACAGAAAGATAAAGAGGATTCTCTAGATGACTCCATGTTTTCAATTGCTGGTGGAGTTACAATGAGGGGAGAATGGAAAGATGACGTTTTTCTAAGTAAGCATATTTTAAGACAATATTTTAAGTCTCTACTAGAGACTGTCTTACCACTATCTTAAATATAAGCTACATTTGCTCTATGGGCTCTCTGGCTCTGGCAAAGCAGGAATTCCATGAAAATGAATTAACTGATGAGAAGCAGTAGTTACATGAGCTTTAATTTAGCCAATATGACAGAGGAAGACAGGGACTGTGCTATGCAAAGGAGGCAAGCAAAATAATGGCTTTTCATATCTAATGGGTATCACTGGGGCATTATTTAGTCAGTGAATTGGTGTCTCTGAAAAAAGTACATTTATAAATAGAATATGTCAAATGGGGGGAAAGATCTGGGTGATAAAAAGACAGCTAAATTAAAATTTTGGCGATAACACAAGCAGCAATGACGAAGCTGTGGATGAGTTTTGGGAATATCTTAGCGACCAAACCCTCTTGGGTTGGGCAGTGAGCACATCTCTTTCCTCACAGTGTGCCCAGCAACCTGTTGCCAACTTGAGACACCCCCCCCACCTGCATCAAACTACATGTGTACCTTGTTTCAAACAATGGAATAACTTCTCTGCTAGAAAACTTCAGTAACACCCCTTTTGTGATAAGTGTCTATTCAAATATGTTCCAAGAGACACTGGGTATTAGGAGACAGGGGGCTGTCCTGGCCTGGACTGGTTCGGGATACATGTACAGTAAAGCAAACTATGTCCTCTAAGTGAACTTTTAGGGAGAATCTCCAATTTACCCCCATGCCTAGGCTTAATTGGGTCTACATATGGTTAAAATCAGATGCGCCATTGGAAGGGACACACATGGTAGAGAAAATGTATGAATTCAAACCTGTCAGTAAAACCAGAGAACCACCCCAACTGCACCCCTAGCAACAGCTCATTCTTCCCCTAAAACACCGGAAAGAGAAGCCTGGGCTTCTATCTGGAGCTCATCTCTCCGCTGGCTTGCTGACCCTCTTGGCAATTTATCCAAACTTGCACTCTCACTTTGTTCTTAAAGTTTCTTGTTCCTTTAGTGTGTGTGTGTGTGTGTGTGTGTGTGTGTGTGTGTGTGTGTGTGTGTGTGTGTGTGTGTCTGTGTGTGTGTGTGTGGTTTCAGTTCTGTAAATAAAACCCCCAAGAGCCTGGAAACATACAGACAGATACTACCTGTGACAGAAACAAGATGAGGTCAGGTCAGGTAAGACAATAATTACAGGAACAAGACCTGGGAACTAGGAAGCAAAGCAGGGCTCATCTGTTTGGGGATTGAGAGAAAAGATTAAAAAGACGTGGCTGAGAAGCGAGGGGCTGCTGGTGACACAAGCTGATGGCATGACCTTCAGGGGGAAAACACTGATCCAAAAGTGCAAATAGTGTGAAAACGTGTACTGTGGTTTGTAATTCTGACCTGGAGGATGTTGGGAGAAAAAGCGAGCTTCCTTTGACAGAGAACCAGAAACTGTGTCAGCAAGAAAGAAGGGTTTCAACTTGTGCAATGGAGGTGCCAAAGCTTAGGGGAGGTAATCAAGAGCTTTTAATTCGGCCAAGTCATCCACTCAGTGACAAGGAGCCCTTAACTGGAACTGGGGACTCAGGGCAAAATACATTGGGAACCAAATTCTTGGGCCCCCCAAAGAGAAATGCACATTACAAGTAATTTACAAAGAGGCTACTCACAATAGAATCTAGCCAATTCA
>PVHP010000267.1:162500-171614 GCA_004024765.1 Zapus hudsonius
ACAGATTCTTAAATTCATTGAAAGAGATTCCTACAGTCACTTGAAATTGATGCCATATCATCTGAGTGTCATCATGAAGAAGCTATGAACAGGGTCAAAATTTCAACAGAACTCTGAGAGCTCAGGAGTCCTTTGGATATAAAACCTGTGACTGTCTAAGTAAAGAAAGGCATGGCTAGGTGGAAAATTCCAAAAATTAAATTTTAGATACCTGTCTCCTTATTAAACTTGTTTCTCAGTGGTGAGGAAGGAATTTATCCATGGAAAATATGGTTGTTACTATAGTTCTAATGGATTTATTTTTCCCCAAAAACACATGAAAAGCAATACCCAATGTGATCGCGCTAAGAGGTTGGGCCTTTGTGATTGATTAAGTCACTTTGCCCTCCTGTAAAGGATTAATTCTCTCTTTAAAATAGAAGAAGAAGAAACTGGGAGGCTCTGCCTTTCCTTCCCCTCCTAATGCTCTGGGAGGACACCATTAGTCTATTTTTGCCCCTATGGCTTTTCTATCCTTCCTGTAATAGCACCACAGGAAACCACCTACTCAGACAGCAAACCCTCTGGCACAATGATCTTGGACTTGCCAACCTCTAGAGAAACAAGGTTATACCAAATGACTCAGCCTCGGGTATTTTGTTACAGCAGCGTAGATAGACCAAGGCATTTATGTAAATGGTACAGAAAGTAGAGGAGGTAATATTGAGCATTGAGCATGTATTATTTTTCATATATTTCACATGCATTATATTAAAATGTATAGAGAAAGCCTTAGATTTAAGCTAAATGACTTGCACAGTAGAGAGAGAGAAAGCTGAGAACCATGTAATAAGTGAGTAAGATAACACAATCTATAATGGGGGAAGGTCAGAACGCAAAGCCACAGCAGACCCCTCGCCCCCACTGGCCACTGCATTAGACTTATGCTGATAAGAATGAATTTGATACAAAGGTCAACATTCTTGACATCCTGTATAACCTGACATGTTATGACAATAACAAATTTAATGAAAGTAGGCCATTCAGCATCTGTGAGGACCTGAGGAAAAATGTTCATTCCATCCATTAGCTATTAGCCAGGAGGTGCTTCCTACCCATCTCATTCCTCAATCACTTTCAGCCAGTCTAGTGGAAGACAGTGTGATCAACGAGATGGGCAGGGGTCTCCTACTTCAATAATGTCATAAATACAAGCATTATATAGATTATATATATTATGTAGAAGAGAAACTGTGTCCTCAAACCACAGTTCACTCGCTGGGCTTGGTCTATTCCCTCTGAAGGTTTTATTTTACTCCGTTCCCTCAATTTTCTTTTGAACATTTTGTTTCAGTAGATCTAAGTCTGAAAACTATTACATGAGTATCACCACATGGATGAAGACTTACACTGAGTAACACATGATGTTGGTCATGCTTGACACACTGATGTGCAGGGTCACTGGCTCTGACCCCATGTGACTCAGGCGACTCTAATTGGATTGATATCGCTTCTAACATACATCTGCTTGCCAAGCATGTGTGATTTCACTGGGTGATAATAGCCCAAACCTACCGTCACTCAAATGCAAGCTAATCACATTGTCTTCATTCGAAAAAGAAGACATCGGTTTTCATAATGGCACTTTCCATTTCCAATATAAGCATCGAAGTAGTCTTTAATCAAGTCATAACTTCTGAGTTCTTTCCTATCTCATGGGCCTCAGAGCAGAAAAGAGGAAGTCTTGGGTAATATGCTAGAGGACCCAGGCACCACCACCATGGGTACCACTGGCTCCTCTGTTCCCTCTCTTCCTACCGCCTCTCCTTCCCCAAAGAGTGGGTTAGAAGCTTAGGTAACCTTCTGTTTCCCAATTTCCCTAACAATATTTTATCAGGAACTTGATACTCATTTTACTAATTGCTAATTAACCAAGTCCAATCCCTTAAGAATCCTTGACAATGTAAGTAAAAAAAAATCCCACTTCCTCTTCATGTAGGATGTGTGGAACAAATCCTTCCTTCAATATTGAGCTGAAGGTTATGCATAAGAAATGTATATAACTCAGAAGTCATGATGGCTCTCAAGTACTGAGGGAACAATTAAGACTCCCTATTAAGAATCCTCAGCCTACTGAAAATTTCAAAACCTCTCTCTGACATACAAAAGTGCTAACAATAGCTGAATTAAAGGTTACATACCACCTAACCACAAGCTTTCAACAAATTATTGCAGAAATAAAGAACCACCAGTAAGGATATAAAACCTAAATAAATAAAGCAGATATACACTCAGTTTCTCTAGCAAGTAGATCAAGGAATCTATTAAAATGTTATTATTCTCTGGGTTTTGAAAGGGAAAAAATGATTGATACATTAGGCTCAAAATATCCAATTCAGGGCTGGGAAGATGGCTCATCAGATAAAGCTCTTGTCACTCAAATTGGAGTATCAGTATTTGATCCCTAGAGCCCACATAAAAATATTGGACACTATGGTGGACTTCTCTAATCCAAGAATATTGTTGCTGATGGAGAGATGAGAAGTGAAGACAGGAAAACTTCCCAGAAGTTCTTGGTGAACACAGAAAAAAAAATAGCACAAGCAAGAATCCAGAGCAAGAAACCCCTCCTCACATGATATGGACAGGTGAAGATCAAGCATCAAGCTGTTCTATCCATGCTTCGTGTGCCATGGCACATTCACACCTATTCTCACATGTGCACACACTCACACATGTATCCACACATAAATAATTAGTAACATAAAACTTCCAAAAATCTAATTAAAATATGTGTCAGTTATTTATAGCATGCATTATTATCATTGGTTAGGAAATGGAAAAAAAGGAAGCAAACCAAATAAATACTTGTATCCTAGAAGAAACATTGATATAGATATTGTATGAATGAGCCACATGGGGTCCCATGAAGCCATGTTAGGTAGAAACATGGTAAAATTAGATATTCTGGAGAAGGGAGATCAGAAGAAGCTAGCATGGTACAGATATAGTTTATAAGGATATATTTCTTGATATTATATTTATTGTCTATATATATCCTCTCAACAGATCTATTGGAAAATGTAATTCTTGGTATGTAATATACAGTATTGTGAGGGAATCTATTCAAAACTCATTTATTAATCATGTTCCAGCAGGCCTTCTGAGACAGTCTCATGACAGACAAGACAGGTTTCATGGCATTAAACTAAGGAGGAATGTTTCAGCAGAGCACTGAGGTATTTGATAAGGTGAACATATAACAGCCTTCATTTTCCAGATGACACGGTAGATTTTTGAAACTCATGTGAGTAGTAATCAAAATATTCTTATGAGTATTTTTATGAACATTCCCTATATTTGATGGCTCCTCACTTAAAAAAAATTAAACTAGCCAATTACCACAACGGCCCTAATAAGAAGTAAACTAGTAGAGGTCTGGATGCTCTCTGGGCCAAAAGTAATGGCAAAGACAACAGAATGCATGTCTTCCCAAAGAAAATAATAATAATAGTCACCCGTTAAGCAAAAACCCAAAAGTTGGTAGTACATCATCAGGAAGCCACCAATGTGATTAAGTTTTTAGTAAAATTCACTGGGATTTCCTCCATTGCCTCGAGTGTATCCCAAGAAAATGACGCTACAAATCAAGTTAGCTAGCTCATTTGTAAGGCCAAGACTACTTGTCTCATGAAAATGACCTTCTATCTAACCAGTACCAGGAAGTCAAACAGAAGAACAGAAACGAGAAACCATTTTGATAACCATGGAAGCTAGCAGGCAAACACCATAAACTTGCACGCCAGGGAGAAGACATGATGAACTCTAGTTTGGAATCACATTGAGACAGGTTCAATTTAGGACATAAAATGAAATGAAAAGCCCACACTAATTAGACTGTAATAAGCAGTTCCTATGCTGCATGGCATTTCATCACATGTGACAGGAGCTGTATCCCTACAGTGAATGACTTCAAGCAAGCCGTCAGCTTGTGCTGTGTTCAAGAACGCTAATCAGAAGGAAAGGGATCTTTTATGACATTCTTGAAGAAAACAAGATTGATTGTAGCTTCTTGATCATAGCAGTGCCAGTGGAATGGCTTTATCTCTATTAAACTTCACTTGCATTTCTGGAAAGCATGGAGTGTCCTAATGAGACAGGCAGAGAGAAAGGAGTTCATTAGTACAACATCGCTGAAGGTGAATGTCATGTGACAAGTTGGGAGCCGATATTCTGAAGAACATTTGAGAGCCTAAGTCTGAAACTCAAATGTGGTTTCTGTGCCCCCATTTCAGGGTCCACATCAGAGTCTGGTGAATCTCTGATCCTGAAACTTAGGGAAACTTTAACTGTGTCATCAAATATCTCACTGCAGGCATAACAGAAATCCACAATTTTCATGAAATCCCAAAGTGATTTCAATGTACCAGGGTCTTGATGGCATAAAATTAGGCTAAATAAAGAAAAAGACTAGCAAAAGCAATTCTGTTTTATGTGGACAGTTCATTTACCCTTCCTTTGTCTGCTCTGGATCTCTGGGAACTACAACTTCCTAGACAGTTCTGCCAAATGAATCTGGAAAGGATTGATCAAGGGGAGATTCTGGCAAATCCTGGGAGGAATAAATAAAAGGATATAAGTCTGTTATATAAGTATATAGAACTTATATCCTATATTTATCCAATATATATATTGCTTTTTAATCTCCTCTGATCTGCATCCCAAGGGTGTTTCATTCCTTTCTGATTTGACTTCCACTGGAGAAGTCTGTCCCTCAGTGTTCATAGCTACAGAGATGGTGGTTCTTACTTCTCAGCTATGACAATACTTCCTGCCTTGAGTAGGGAGCAGCTTGTTCCTATTTCTAATGTCTAGGTAGCCTCACCCTCACCTTGTCAACACTGTCATCATATATAAAACCAATTGTCTGTATCAAATTGGCTCTGTTGGAAAAATCTAGGGTGGTTTCTATTTTTCTGCCTGAAGCATAAGTGATACAGTGGTCTCACTCTGAAACTGCCTGCTCTGGTCTAGCATTACTAGAGTTTCCTTTGAAAATATCCTCATGAGAAAATGTTCAAAGGAAGATATGGGAAGGAAAGAACTCCCGAAAGCAAAAGCTTTACATGAAGCTCTCTATAGCAAAATGCTTCCTAGCACAATTGGTGAACCTGCAGCAATTTCTTTTTTAATGATGACAATTAGGGCTTTTTGCATATTTGGACATCTACACACTTCTAACCTATGGCAAATCTCTAAGGAATGTGATTGTGTGCCATTTAAATGTCCCTTCACTGATTGCACAAAATGTATTTCTTATATTATTATTTGGCAATATTCCTTTGATATTTTGGATGCAACACAAAGTAAATGGTATTGGCGATATCTTGGTAAAATGAAATAACTGTAGAAGCAAGTTTGGTAACAGTCAGAGTGATTTTATTTTATTTTTTTATTACCCCGTGAATAGGAGATATGTTGTAGTTAAGAAAAGAAAAATATTACCTTACTAACACTTTTTTTTCCAGCCCATCACCTATTAGAACACTTGAAATAACTAGAGAAGTCTTCCTTGTGATTTAAAAAGAAAAGAACAGGGTAAATATTTAGCCTATCCTTAATTATCCTTTCTAATGCTGAATATTTACATTTCCACATTGTTGGAATTTTCTCTCAGTGATTTGGCAAGTATAAATTATCCTTGCCCTCCAGACTCCAGGGTTCTCCGAGCAGCACATTAACAATCATTTTAAAGGGCTGTGGTTTGGGGTATTAACAATTAATAAAGGTTTTGAACATAAATGCCTTTACCTGTTGTTTCTGTAGTTGCTTTACATTATATATCCAAATTTTACTGCAGGAAGCCCTTGGTTGCTTGCTGACATCAACATTTTTAAAGTCCCAAGAAGCCTATTTAGAAATTATCTCACCAAAAAAAATTCATTTTATACATCAGTTGTATCCAACAGAGGGCTATTATGGCAGATTATTCACAATTTATAAGCACTGAAGAGACATGTACCTCTATTTTAGTATAAAAGGTTGGCCAACCAACCATGGCAGTAGAATGAATCATGGAGTCCATCCTGATAATAAAGAACCAAAGTTAGTGGTTAGCGGGGTCCTAGTTTCTCTCTCTCTCTCTCTCTCTCTCTCTCTCTCTCTCTCTCTCTCTCTCTCTCTCTCTCTCTCTCTCTCTCTCTCTCTCTCTCTCTCCCCTAAACTTATTTTGATCCACTACATGAGAACACAAAAATTGCATATATTATTGGGCTAACTAACATGTTTTGATACATGCATACATTGTATAATATTTAATAATGTTTAAATTGGGTTAAATATAGCTACTTTTTAAAGCATGTTTTGTATCTTTATGGTATAAATACTTTCTTCCACCTTTCTGAAGCATACAGCACACAATTCTTATCTATAGCCACACTACAGTCACACGTCTAATTACAAGTTTGACCTATTGATCATCTTTTTCCTCAATCATCATTACTTTTGTATTAGATTTGCCCAAATAACATTTATCTAATACATTACAACATCAACTTGTGTTGATGGACCTTACCCATTGAATTTTTCCCTGAGGCTAGGAAGATTTAAGGAAGATTAGATCCAGTTTTAGTTAAAAATCACCCTCCTAGTAGCTCAGGAGTCTAGTAAGGGCTGATATGTTCCATCTGAGAAAGGATTAATGTTTTAGGCTGCTAAGATTGCCATAACAAAATATCACAGTCAGGGGACATCAACAACAGAGATGCAACAACAGAAGTGAAGTTGAAGTTGAAACAGAGTGTGAGCTATGCCAAGGTTCCTCACCATGGCTTCAGATGGCTTTCTTCTCCCTTCATCCTTGCAAGATTACCCTCCAGTTTGCATTGGCTGTGTTCTAGACTTTCTATGAGGACACCAATCAGATTGCTTTAGAGGCCTCCCAAATGATCTTTTTGATTGACTGCCTCTTTCCAGATCTTGTCTCCAGTTTCCAGGTAACATGGCAGACTAAAATTCTCACCAATGAAACTTGGCGAAAGAGAACAGTCAAGATAATACACAATAAGCTCTTTTTCTGATAGATACAGGATCTGTAAGTAAAATTGCCAAGAGGAAAGTAGGAGAAAGCAGGTGAGAACCCATAAGAATCTGCCTGAATCTGTATGTGAGCTGACCAAGGTGGTGCTAAGTGACAGGAAGTGCTTGCAAGGTCAGAAGCTGAGATCCCTAGAAACTCCCAGTCAACATCTCACAACAGCCCCTCCCCATTGCACCAGCATGGGGACCACTGAAACCATAACTGAGAACCAAGGGCTCCCAGCCCCTCCAACACACAGCACCTAGTCCTGTCAAGCTGGGGGTGCACCCAGGAGGGAACAGACTCCTAACTCAATCACAAGTGGATCAGAGGCTCACTCAATAAGATAACAGGTCTGAATCCCACTATGGGCTATTCCCTAAATCTGATATTATGGGTTTAAACTGGACGAGCAAGTTACTAAATGAAACATCAGAAGATGAGAAAGAATTCAAAAACTATTCTTCTGTGAACTAAAGATCCCAGAAAAGCAGTTGCATCGGCTACGCCTGCTTCCAGCAAGGCTGAATTGACTGATAAAACTCCTAATATCACAGGGAGATGGAATGTTGCAAGGTCAGAGCCAGATGACCTTGGGCCATCTTTAGGTCCCAAATAGCCAGTCGATTGCCCACCCCTGTGCCTGACCTAACATCCACATGACTAGCAGTTGATCAGGTGTGAAACTTTTTGGAATGTAAGAACAGACCCTCAGTTTCCACCATGCCAAAGGCTGAGAATGTCATCAGAGAGCATCTGAAACCTATGGTGGAGATTTGCCCACTTGGCTGGAACCCATCTACCTGATGGTCAGACAATGTATTTGAAGAGGGCCTTGATTTGTGACTTTCTTCTGTTATATAACTGTAAAACCTTTATGAAATTGTTATGTTGGAACATGGAATTGAGGTCACTTAGATCTGTGTTCCTAGGCCAGGGACATTCATCTTTGACTCCAGAGTAAACTCTTATCCCCTTTGAGGTGAGAGCTGTGTCTTTTTTTAAAAAATATTTTTTATTTGTTGAATTTTGAGAGAGAGACAGAGACAGAGAGAGACTGTGTGTGTGTGTGTGTATGAAAGAGTGGGGAAGAGGAAGAGAGAGAGAATGGGCACACCAGAGCCTCCGGCCACCACAAAGGAACTCCAGACACATGCACCACCTTGTGCATTTGGCTTTACGTGGCTCCTGGGGAATCAAACTCGGGTTCTTCTGCTTTGCAGGCAAACGCCTTAACTGCTAAGCCATCTCTCCAGCCCAAGAGCTGTGTCTTTTGCATCAACACTACCAAGGAAGAAATACTGACTGATGAAATACTTTTCTTTTTTAATTGAATGTACGTTTAGTATACTTTTCCTTTTTTGATTGTATACTATAGTTAACTTTAGTCATTTTAGTGCCTGTTTTTACCTTTTAGTGTCTGTTTTTAATCTCCTCTTTTGCACATATTCCTCATAATAGTTTTGCCTTTGCTTGTTTATTGTTCAATTAGAATTATTTTGTGTTTTTTCACCCAAGCGGCAATTTAGTTCTCTCTACTAATATTCTATGCACAACTCATATACTTCCCCTTGAATTCCAACCTCTTTTCCTCTTTCTCTCTTCCTTAGGAATAAATAGGAGTATTTATGCCTTCTAACTACAAAATTCTCTAGCTTTAATAACCTCTAAAGTCTGTGGACCCTAGGAGTATCTCAACTTTTTCCTCTCAGATACTTTACTATTATATCTTTATTATGAATAAGTATAAACATTGTATGAGCAAATCTTGTGAATGTGTCCCCGTTTCCCTCCTCTCTGTCCCCTACCCACTGGGGTATTTCCTCAGTGTGCATTACTGTATCTGTCCATATGTTATGGGTTATGAACTGCACCAGAGTTAGCCAGGATTTTTTCTTCCCCCTTTGTGTGTGTTGATGCTGAGGGGGGCAATGTCTCTGGATATTCTCCCCCACCATGGCTCTTACATTCTCTCTGACTCCTCTTCCGCTGAGTTCCCTGAGTCATGGTGGGTGAGTTATAAGTCTGCTCTGTTGTTGAGATCTTAAGTATCTTTG